>JAGTXR010000400.1:0-306818 GCA_022606575.1 Glossosoma conforme
TGAAAACATGTTTTACGTAAATATTCAATTAATTTTTGTAATTAAATCAAATTTTGAGTATCCTATCTTTTTCCTTTTAGTATCAGCAATAATTCGAAAAAGTATTATCGCAATCGGGTCAATGGTAACGGAATGCATAAAAAGACACACAGACAGACAGACAGACAGACATTGATTTTTATATATATAGAAGAAGATAGGTGTACCGGAAAACAATGTCCTTTTTTTTAGTGGCTTTGAGTGGTCAGTTGTGTTTCGGCCGTCGAACTTTTACAACGTGTTCTGTGATGTTTCTCTGACTACGTATACCTGGAGTGTACTAGCTCTTTTAAACAAAACAAAAACAACCCTACATACAATTGAGAGCTTTGTACCGAATGAGGAATTTATTAAAAATATTATGCTTTACCATTTCATGAAGAAAGCAAGTGCAACACTTGCTTCAAATTTGTGATTTATTGGGAGATATTTTGAATGTTCGTAAAAGCCATTAGTGGTAAAAAAAAATTTTTTTATATTAAATTAATATTTATAATATATATACAAAATTGATAATAATATATTTGGCGCATATAATAAATATAATTTTAAAGTATATGTATATATATTTATATATTTAAAAATATATATTTTTTTTATTAAAAAAACGACATTTTTATCCGGTACACCTGATTTAGTCGATTCCGCTTAATTGGGACACATCGAGACTTGGGCATTTTGTCCCAGTTAAGCGACTGTCCCAATTAAGCGAATTTCACATTTTTTTTTAATTCATTATTTGGTTTTGGCAACTAAGGCCGTTAATCAGTAAAACACACATAAAATTAAACAATGCATTTTTTTTTCAAAAATTTTATTTTATAAACTCTTGGAAACTGAAAATTACATATAGGTAATATAAATTATCATATAAATTACAAATATGTAATATAAACTATTAAGAAGAAAAAATCCTAATGAAAATAATAAATGGGTAGATACATACAATTTAATTCAACGCAAAAATGAGTCAAGTGTAGTCTGTCTTTTGTTTTTGTAACATTTCACTTCTACAAAACCAGCACAGATATTCAGAGCAGATGTAGGGCTCCCTTTATTTTCCTCCTGCATAAAATAACGCTGTAACACGGCCATACATTTTTTTGCCTCCTGGTTAGTCACGGGCACAGGTGACTCATCATCATCATCGTCATCTTCGTCTAATTTGAATATTTTTAACATAATATGTGCTGTGATCTTAAATTTACTGTCCCAATTAAGCGGAATGTTGTCCAAATAAAACATATAAATTTACTATTGGTTTCTTGGTTTGGTTTCTGTTTTTTGAGATTTGTCCCAAATAAGCGGCTGTCCCAATTAAGCGGTGTCCCAATTAAGCGGAATCGACTGTAAATTGTAATAGTGAATTAAGAATAAATATTATTATTTTATAAAATGTAGTGTTTTTTAAATGATGTTAAAAACAAAATACACCTATCCCCCGATTTACACGGTAGATACGTTCCTGAGAAAAACGTGTAAGTCGAAAATTAAAAAATTTCAAGTCAAAACCGTGTAAATCGAAAAGCTTGCAGAAAATTCATAATTTTGCTATTTAACAGTTGTCATTTTTTTCAATATTTTTAGGTGTACACAGAAATAAAAATAAAATGCATTGACAGGTTAAAATATGTAATATATTACGGAAACACTGTTTTTTATTTAATTACAATACATACATTAAACAGAAGAACAAAAAATAAAACCAAAGGTGTTTTATTATCGTTCATCACTATCAGAAATTACTCTCATTCTTTTTTTCGGAATCGAAGGTTGGAATTCACTTTCATCACTCGAAGTTATTTGTGCCGATTCGATGTTTGAAGCAGAAATATTTACATTCTGAGAGGTGGTAATAAAATCGGTTATTAACAATTGCTTCGAATTTTTTGTAAGATCTTTGTTAACTTCTTCATATTGAGCCAAGCAGTGATTTATGTCAAGTTGGAATCGTAAAGCCCTTTCAACGTTTGTGTCATTTTGTATAAAATCATTACCCAGCTTTCTTCCCAATGCGAGTCCTTCGCGGATGACTTTAGCAGTGAATGTTACTGGTACTAATTCCTCTTCATCAGATTTGTCAGACTCACTTTCGCAAACTAAGTTAACTAAATCATCCTCACTTAGTTCTTTATCAGCCATTAACTCTGCGATATCATCATCAGTAAAATCATCAAAACCTTCTCCGCCCAATGAATGCGCCACTGTACTATCTGCGAATATTCATCATTTAACGTTGAAATGGAATGTTCATTTTTGACTACATTTGGCCACAATTTTTCCAACAGCTATTGAGCGTTGTTTGCTTAATCGCAGTGTATGATAAGGCGATATGCTTCACACAGTCTAATATTGTAAAAAAATTCCAAGCACTAATAACTGTTAAAGATTCATTGTTCTCCATTTGTTCCAAAATATATGTAAAGGCTCGTTTTATGTACAAAGCTTTAAAAGTAGAAATTATGCCTTGGTCCAATGGTTGTAATAATGAAGTTGTATTTTTTGGTAAAAATTTTACTTCAACATTCTCATATTCTAGATCTTGTGGGTGACCCGGCGCATTGTCAATTAACAAAAGCACTTTAAAAGGCAATCCCTTTGAACTTAAATATTTTTTGGCATCTGGGATAAAACATTCATGAAACCATTCAGTAAACATTGCAGCAGTAACCCACGCTTTCTTATTAACCCTCCAATAAACGGGAAGATTATTGATGTTTACTCCTTTAAAGGCACGGGGCATTTTTGATTTGTTAATCACTAATGGTTTCATAATATAATCTCCTGAAGCATTGCTACAGAAAAGAATTGTTATGCGATCTTTTGCTGCTTTATGACCACTAGCCGATTTATAAAATTTTGAGACATAAGTCCTTTCAGGCATTTTTTTCTCAAATAACCCTGACTCATCAGCATTGAAAACCTGATCAGGGGTGTATGAATTGTCGTTAATAATTTCTGCAAAATTTGCTGGATATTCTTGGGCTGCATCTACGTCGCCAGAAGCCAGTTCACCTTTTAATTTTAAGCTGTGTAAAGAATGTCTTATTTTAAATCTTTCAAACCAGCCATGACTTGCCAAAAAATTTGGCTTCTTTTCAGTTGAAGAAGAAGATGGTAATTGCTCTACAATTTTTTTGTAAATTCGTAATGCTTTATTTATTATAGCGGCCGTATCAATGGGTACTCTTTTTTGTGTTTGATCTTCTATCCAAAGCATTAACGCTTTCTCCATTTTTTCCATTGCGATATTTCTGGTGTATGATGTTGTGCCCATACTCGTGGTATTGCCAGCTGCAACACTCTTTCTAATTGTGTTTTCATTTGTTCTAATAGTTCTTATTGTAGCTTCGTTCATGCTATATGATTTTGCAACATCTACTACTCTATCTCCCTTTCGTAAGCGATCCAAAATTTCGATTTTAGTTTCTAAAGAAATAACTTTTCTTTTAACTTTTTTCGACATTATAAGCCTATATATTTTTTTAATTTATGTTAATTTATAATAATCTAAATTACGCACTCACTTGTAATTTACGAATATGGAAAATTAAATCTTTCTGAAACTGTGAAACTTTCACTCAAATACAATTATCCGTAGATAAAACTTTAATTTTATGCGAAGAAATACAGACACAGTGTGCGTGTGCAGCAAGTCAGCACAACTAGCTCGGGATTCCCCGTGAGATGTGTACACAGCGCACGTGTTCAAACACAGTAGCATTTAGTAGAGTGCGATAAAAACAAAAAAAAAACTTATTTGGAAAACCGTGTAAAAGCGAAAACGTGTAAAACAAGTACCGTGTAAATCGGGGGATAGGTGTAATATACAATAAGTTCTGGTGAAAATAAGAGAGATATTTTAACCTTCCAGCGGGCGCGCTGTCATAAAATTTACGACAAATGCATTTCATTGATTTCCCCACTTTTATCACTTATCAGTAAGCATCGAAAGTCGAGCTATTTGAAGGACAGTGTCTCTCTAACCTACCATTCCAAAATAATTATTGTCGGACAAAAGCAGATTTGTTGATGTTATAACATCTATGATTTTTAAATATTCTTGTAGAAATACATAGTTGCACTAGAGTTTTATACGTATTAAAATCTATAAATAATCAATGGATAAATATAATTTTAATGCATATTTTATTTATTTTAATTTAATTGTATTTTTAAACAAACAAAAATAATTAGGTATTTAAATGTATTTATTATCTTTCATATTTTAATTGATGACTTACATACATATTTTAATTGAATGTCTACACAGTTTTATACATCTAGTATCACTGAGGTGTGTTTCTCGTCTAGATACACAAATTATTTTCTAAAGTTTTGATATAATATCAACAGATGTCAAAAAATTAATCGTATTTTCCAATGGGAAGCAGTCCCTAGTTCAATTGTCAAAGTAAAACATAGATAAATGTTTTTTTTCCATATTTCAAACGCGTTGTCTATTCGTCTTATTTACAGACTATCGGATAAATCCTAATTGAGTGGTCTCAATATTAGTCTATTTAGTAAAAAAATATTCACTAATTTTATGTAGTAGTGTAATTAAATAAACAATAGCATCCAAGCATTGTACATATGTCAGCAGTTTTTTTTGTTCAATTTATGTCTGTGTATAAAAAGTCATTTTAATTGTTTGCAATTTTGAAACGCTTTATATTAGCGCCCTCACTGCCAGAGGAGGTTATTAAATTTGATTCCTTTTTTGAAAAAAATATAGTATCTATGATTTTTAAATATTCGTAAATAAATATTTACAATACTATGTTATGAAAAAAACTCAAGATTCTGTAAGTAATCAATAGATAAATATAATTTCATTACATATTTTATGCATTTTCATTAATTATATTTATAAGTTAAATATTATTTTATTACAATGGTTATAGGTATATAAATAATTTTAAATAATCTTGAAGAAATATTCATACTAGGCGCTATAAAAAAATTATGAATCTATAAGTAATCAATGGATAAATAATATTTCATTATATATTTAATGCATTTTCATTTAATTGTATTATGTTAAATATTAATTTATTAAGGTATTACAATGGTTACATGTTAATTGAATGCAAACAATGTAGTATGAAATAATAAAACTTGTTATTTAAGAATCAATTTGTTTATTTATTATTACAATAAAACAAAAACATTTTTTTTCGATATTTTATCTTACCTTTATATAAACCTCCTCTAGTAAATTGACACTAAGCATAGTATTTACAAATAGTATAATAAAAATGACTTGGTCGAGGTAAAAAGATATTGGTAAGGAGATTTTTTGAGAACCATTTGCTCTGACTAGAAATTATAAATAAAATATTAAGTACAATTTAAAATTAATTTTAATTTAAAAAATTAATAAATTAAAATAATTAAGTTATGATTCACATTTATTTTAAATGATTACATGTTTCGGCCTCCCTGGAGACCATCTTCAATAAGTTTTACAGGAAGGCCGAAACATGTTATAATATAAATCAAAGTGAATCAAAACTAAATATTTTTTTAATTTATTATTTTAAAATTTAAAAATGTAGTTTCACCAAATATTGTCAGTTGATAACCTTAATATTATTAAAATATTAAGTATCTACGAAATATAAATATTGTGGTTATGACATAATAAAACATGTTGTTTATGAATGACTTGTTTATTAATTATTACAATAATAAAAACATTATTTTTTAATCCAACATGAATGTGATTTAAAATTCATCTCACAATTATAAACTGAATGTCTGTGTTGTTCCCGAGGAGACATTGTGACCGCCACATTCATATATTTATTGTGCCTCTTGAGAGCTTCCTTCAATTGATGTTGAACGGCACAGCACCTGGTCTCTGGGTTACACCTCGTGTAAACTACCGGAGACATGGTGTTTATAATGAACCGATTGTGCTGCACATTGTTGTCAGAACTGTTTAGTTCAGCCAATGTGTTTAAATCAGTTTTGTATTGAAGCCATCTGTGACGAATTATTGGATCGACGGGACCCCATTTCCTGGACGGCTTGGCTGCAGATTTCAACTTCTGTAATAAAAAAACATTTTATATTACACATTTTTAATCAAAAATCTATCTTGCATTTATAAAGTATACTTTATTTTCCTCTACGGGGTAATTTAAGGAAAGTGCCTCAGCGCTAAGAAACATGCAGACTTTGTGGCCACTAAAAGAAACATCTGCGCATTTACCATTTTCGCCCATATTTCTCTATCTCCTTTTAACCTGTGGCTGTGATTGTGATCTCTTTCGTACGTTTTTTCTATGCAATAATTCGATTCAATGGCCACAATTTTTCAAAGGGGACTTATAATAGTAAAATATTAATTATTTAGTAAAAGTTGTTTACAAGCACAGCGATATTTAATTTAACATGGAATTAAATAACATTAAGGTTATCAACAGACGATACTTGGTGAAACTGCATTATTATAATTGTTAATTCATTTTAATTTAATTAAATTAATTAATATTATTGAAAATGGTCTCCAGGGAGGCAGAAACATGTATCCATTTAAAATAAATGTGAATCAAAACTTAATATTTTTCATTTGTTAATTTTTTAATTAAAATTAATTTAAAATTATGGAATTAAATAAAAAAAATATTAAAATGAAAAAAATGGTTGCACTTATAAAAAAAACATTTACTAAATAAAGTGTAGATATTATAATCTCATTTATTAAATGTCAAAAACTATAGTATTAATATTCCTATATAATTTTGTGAGTATATTATACAGAAAAGTCTCGGTACTTACTTGTAAAAATCCATAATCTTCTTTATGGCATATTACCCAGGAGGCCCACAATATTACATTGCCAATTGCAAATCCAAAGAGAATTATCATCAGCCAAAAAGTCCAGTTTCTGTGTGTAGTGTAGGTAAAGTAACTTGATATTTTCCATGATGTTAGAAACAAAATAATTGTTGGAGAGAGTCCTAAGCATCCAAACCAAACGTAACTGAGAGTCTTGTTTGCCACAAATTCCACATCTTTCTTTATTGATTTAAACCCTGAAATAATATATAAACATAATATAATATTTATTTACAACAACAGTGATTCTTCATTGGTGCTCCGCGAAACACTAAGGCACTCTGATGTTGTTCCAGGTGCTCCGTAAAAATCAGATTTTAAAATATTTCATTTAAGAGTAAATTAGGTACGAGCCACCTTTACTTTATAATTTTAATCATGATGTACTAAAGAGATCAAATCAAACAATTCTAAAAGATAGAAAGAAAAAAAAAGTATATATTTTTACACATACTCCAACATATTTATAATAAAGAACTTGATGGATGGATTTATGAATATTATCATCTTTTTGAAATGTATCTTATGTATATAATTTAAATCATGTTTATGTAAAAATGATTCTTATTTAAATTTGACTAGTCAGTAAGTATGTTGTTATTGGTTTAGCTATTAAAAGTAGAGTGTAAACAAGTATTTGCAATCACAAATTATTAGAAAATCTTGAAAGAAATATTAATGCACGAAATCAAAATGTAACTATTTAACGGGGTTTTTAAAAACAAAAGTCATTCCTACTCACCATATAGTAAAAGTAGTCCTGAGAATTCAATAAGCAGAGTAATCATGACACAGACGGGAATCACTTCATGGTCCAATACTTTAATGATGTCAAGTTCCATAACAAAAGTGGCCAATGATAGAAAAACACCAGTTATTGCAAGGAGCCAACTAATGGTGGACTTTTGCAGATTTAGCTCACCACGGATGCACCAGACAATTGGGTAAATAAAAGCCAACTGGAATAAAATTAAACGAATAGCAATTTTCTTACAATAATATAAGCAATCAAAAATTATAAGGAATTAAGTTTATTAAATATTGTTAATTATCTAATAAAAGATAATTTTTTTATTTGCGTACTATTAGTCTTCAATAATGTAAATGAATTTTTTATTTATTAATATATGGTAGGTTTAAATGTTTGTTTATATATGGCATTTTGGGTATTTCAAACAAAAACAATCATTTTGGACAAGCATTGAGTTATACCATTGTTGAAATATAAGTAATGTCTAATTTATTGAATTTGTGTAAATATTGCTATTATGTACCAAATTTATTTGAAATATGACCAATGAATGTTATATAACAATAACACTTTATGACAATAATCTTGATATATGCATGATATTTTATGATAATAAAATATAAATTTAATAACATTAAGAAAGCTTCATTTTATTTAACTAAATTATATAAATTAGCAAATTTTTCACACACGTTACACTACCATTACTTTGGATCAAGAATGTCCCTTCTACAATTTGTAACTAAAATGACTTTAAAATATAGTTTTTATTCTTTAAGAATTTTGGTTCTGTGTATCTAAAAAACATTAAAATTGTCCATAAGTCAATAAGAAATCAAAGTCTCTTTTTTGAATATAAAATATTTTTTTGGGTTTTTATATTTGTAAGCAAAAGCAGGTATATACTACTAATCATTAAATAATAATGAGGAATAAATTACCACACTGGTGAGGCCTGAAGATATGAGGAGAGAATATGAGAGGGTCGGTAGCAATAATACTGCCTCTTGGTGGACTGCCGAGTCGTATATCAAGACTAAAACCATCAGAGGGGAGCTCTCATCGATCTTGGAAGACTCTTCATGTTGGTGCCAGAGAAAAACACTAACCCATCCAAAAAACAAGTTGAATGACACAAATATTACACTGCTCCTGAAATAAAATGAAAGAAATTACTAGCATTTGGAGGACACGTTCCAAATACAAGTTTTTTGGATTTATTTTATTTATTATAGAAAATATGTCAGCCTAAAATTATGAATTCATTAATATATTCAGCTACTTTTGAACATGACAACTATTATTGAATCAAAGGAACGAGTTTAAATACTTTTTCAATAGTTCAAAATTTAAAGTTTAGCATAATTTTTTTTTATTTGAATTATAACCAAAAATTGACTGCAATATTTTTTTTTTTTAGTTAGATCCCTGACTATTTAACATAATAGAATATACTTACTAGAATTCATACTTATGTAAAAGTAAAAACACCATAAATTACTGAAAGTAAGGTACAGTAGCAAGGTACATATTAGTAATTTGAAGTGAACACAATTGTCTCGTTACATACCAGATTACATTACTCTTCTCGTAAATGGTCCCGGCACTTGTGATAAGGTAACCAAACCCAATGTGAGTAGAAAACAGAACTTGTACGAAGGCTGCGTACCACAGTTTAGTTGAGAGTATTAACTTCCAATCAGCCATTTGAAAATAATTCCTCAAATCCATTCTTTTGCTTAGAATTACAACACACATGTACAGTGTTATGGATACTCCACCAAATATGTACATCGATTTTTGGAAGGAATGAGGTAATTTCATTAAACTGAAATTAAATTAAAATAAAAAACTCCTATTATACCAATTTTGACTGTGCTTTTCGTCATGGGTTCCCTATTCAATTATATTTTTATGATATTATGTATATAATATATATATGTAATGATCTATGAAATATTTTTTAATAAAAATTAATATTTATGAAATATACTACGAAGGGTTCCATTTTTTTTTTAATAAACATAATATTTATACCATTCAAAGTAAACTAAATTTTTAATTTTTTTATTTAAACATCTTTGCCAAAATAATTTGCCAGGGAAGTGGTTAATATTTAATAAACAAAGTAATTAAATATCATTGATGCCATTCGACAACCTATAAAATATTTTGATACAAAACTTTTATTATAAAATAAAATATATATTTTGAACTGAAAATGAGATGTGTACACTAAGTTAAGTCAACTTACCACATTGGCACCAATAACCAAAAAGTGAAAATAATAACAGCCACAATTCCGTACCATAATGGATCATCAAATATTGACTTCAAAAATGTTTGACTGAAAATAAAATGACAAAAGATTAGAAATATTACAGAAATCATATACATTTGTAAAATACCAATCAGTTTTTAGAAAAGATAACTATTTTTATCAATTCTTTTCGGTATTTAAATTGTATGAAACACTAAAGCCAATGAAAAATACAATTATAAAAAATTAAGAGAAAATTTATGTAATAAATATTTCTAAATTATTAATAATATGTACATACAGGTATTATAAAAAATACTTTAGTCTAAAAAAAATAATTAAAAAATGGGATAGTGTACAAATTACTCCAGAATAACTTGCGAATTGTGCAGATTTAACTATAGATGCTCAATTTTTAACTAATTTTTAGAGAAGGTGAAGGGTATGTGAAAAATAATTGTGTTTGATACTTACTTCAAACACTTTTGACCTGATGTTCCATTGACTTGGTACCCATTCTGGAATTAAATATACAACTGTCATTGGTAGCATATAAAGAAAAAACATAAATCATTACTTCAACATAAAGATTAAGTTTAATTCAAATTGCGTTTGTTATAAATAATATAGAAAACAAATTTCCCATTTATTTTTGAAGACTCCCGTTCCTATGACATGAGAAAGGATAAATGGACTACTATCAAATAACTATCGAAGCAAATAATATAAGTATTAGGTGTTCATTAAAGGAATATTATGTTTGATTATATTGCAAATAATAAATAATATTATTCCATAAACAATGTTTAATAAATAAAATGTCTTATTATATGAAGACAAAAATTCGGACACACAAAGACATGTTTAGTTGATTTCATCATTATTCTTTAGTACATTTATAATTAAAAAATAAGGAAAAAATCATACTACATATTAACTTTAGATGTCATTATTTGAAAATAATTAATTCCATCTGATTTTGAATATGTTTGTGTATATTACTTATTCATAAATATAATAGTGCATTTGAATCAAAAGGTTTTATATAAAAAAAAAGTTATTTGACATGATAAAATGTTTTTATGGTGTTTTGTTTGGAGTTGACAGTAAATGAGACATTTGAAAATATGAGATGAGTAGACAAAAAAAAAATACCAATCCCCTGTGTAGTTCCCTGCACTCTGTTAGCGGAATCGGCCCCTTTGCAGTCCATATAAGTAGAGCACTCGCCAGACTGATGTATATCATGTAGTACACAGCAACCAGGAAGCTCGCCGTTAGTTTCAAATAACCGAGACCTGGAATGAACAAGCGAGGCATGAAATCAAAAAGTTTTATAATTTTCCTTCACATTAGAAAGGATACCAATTTCACTCTCAATTTCTTAACAAATTCATTCTCAAGAGACTACTTTCCCTCTTTTTTAACATTAGTCTGCATTCCAGTCCCAAGCCTTGAATTATTATAATTTTTGCAAATTAAACTTCTAAGGAAGCAGAGCAATCTGCTATCATTTACAAGAGAAGTGATTTATTACTAACCATTTATTATGCTTATTATAGCCATATATAAGATGTGGTGACAATTAACCTAAAACATTGAACATTAATATGACTTCTTTATCTGCTATGCCACATATGAATACTGCTTAAACAGGGTAAGTCAATTAGATTCCACAAATACTCGTAAATGAAAAATCAGAGAACCTAAATTTTTTAAATACTTCTCACCAAAGGCAAATACCTCGATATTTAACAAGCTGCCTGTAATATCATAATTGCATTCGTCTCTTACAATAAGATTTGGATTTTATATTCGATTTTTAATAAGAGCTGGATAGACGCTTCTACTGAAGTGAACTGAATACATTATACAGAAAGGTCCCGCTTAACGCGGGGGATACGTTCCACATTTACCTCATCTAAACCGGTTTGTTTCGCTAATTCCACTATTTTTTCCACTATTTCAGCCATACCGACAGAGTGTCCAATGTCTTCGCTCTTACTTAAATCTAGCTGCGCACAATTTCGGGGAATCCCCGGGTTGAAATAAAAGAGCGCTAAACCGAAACAGCGCTAAACGAGACAGCGTTAAGCGGGGTCTCACTGTAGTTGGTGGTGCTCCAGGATGAGAGCAAATAGAGCTTGACAAAAAAGGCAAACAGATCGGTATTACCTTTGAGCATTTCACACAAGACTAAAGAACTGAGTTCTCGAAGGAAACATGGGATCTGGATAAAGAATGTTTATAATCACTGACTAATGACAATTAAGTGAGAGATTTCACATTATTCTGATGTGGGATGAAGAAAGGTCCGGGCATCACCAATGAAAAGCAGAATATAATATTTGTTTGATTGAGCTTTCGTTTTAGTAACGTTTATAATTTTTCGTTTAAAATACATACTTCATTATCATCATATTTGTAAATATTAGATTATCCTGCTAAGCAGTTGACCTCGTCAAAATACGTCCCACTACAACATTCTCCGACACTTTGGACTTGTCAGGTAAACGCATTTTACAATATTTTAGTTCAAGTGAAAGTGACAGTTAGGTTAAAATGTCATAGCTTAAAA
This sequence comes from Glossosoma conforme, assembly GCA_022606575.1. Taxonomy (NCBI): domain Eukaryota; kingdom Metazoa; phylum Arthropoda; class Insecta; order Trichoptera; family Glossosomatidae; genus Glossosoma; species Glossosoma conforme. The sequence goes on from JAGTXR010000400.1 coordinate 12,478, forward strand.
CTAACAATTATCAAAACATAGACCATAGAGCGAGCTAAAATGAATAAAAATATTTACAGCTAGGTAAAAGAGACAATAATATCTTTAATAAGTCATTTGACAATTTACAAATATGCATGATGTATTTATTGTATCGCAAAAATATTGAATTTAAACAAATTTATGAACGTTGATATATTTTGCATTAACATTATTGTACAGTCGCAATGCAAATCAATATTTTGAAAAGCACAATATTTTAATTATTAGGTGTGTGACAGGGTTAATGCTTAAGTAACAAACAGGAACCACGATGACCAAACCAAAATATTAAAGCATTTATTATACATATTTTTTATATAAACATATTTGTTATGAAAATACATTTAAAACTAACAATTTTAACCTAAAAAAATTCGACACTTACATGAAACATTGCAGCAGGTATAAATAAATATTAAGAAACAGTTGATAATATTTTCTAAAATAATATTTAGCCCCATTTACCGTTAGAACTTAGAAATATCATCCTCGAAACATTCATACTGGCGATTTACGTCTATGCACGTCAATGGCAGTTGAGGCACGGATTGCTTGTACGTCTATGCGCGTAAATGGCAGGATAAAGGTTAAGACAATAAAGTTTTTTTTTAAATACACACAAATATATATAAATAACAATCATCACCAAGGTAGTGCTCAACGCTGTATTATACACAAAATATGTAAAACAAATAAACATTCAATCAAAAACAAAACAATCAATTAAGACCAAAAAAAATTTAGACATACTTGTAATTTTAAGATTCAAATTTAGAACAAAATTTGAATTCCTTTGTTTTCGAGAATCTTTGTTATATTATTATTTGTATTTATTAAAAATATATATATAACTAGCTGACCCGGCAGACTTCGTACTGCCTCAATCGATAAATAAAAGACCTACACTTTTGTATAAAATAATCTTAAAACAAACAAAACGAATCCGTATTTAATAAAAAAGCATTTTTTGAATGAAGCATGAAGTTTTATTATTATTTTCGACACATCATGTTGCTTACTTATAAGACAGAGTTTTCCTGAAATACTGGTTATTTATAAGGTTTAAATTTGATATTGACAGACACACACTATTATGATACAGCCTGTTAATCAATTTAAAGCTTTCTCATAAAATATATGTTTTGTTTTGTTTTGTGGTGCGTAAATAAACAAAGAAGACGATTTCCGACGCGCGAACATGCGACGTATAATTGTCCATGTGCGAAACAGGGAAACTCCAAGTTGATTCCGCAAACTTCTAACGACTGTCCTTGCGATTTATTTATGGTCATTGCAAAGGCCAGACGTACTGGAAATTGTAAGCGTTTAAAATCGAATGGTTAATCCGTTGGAATCATCGGTATCCGCGGGATCAAGAGATCCTCTCTTTTGTATTTTCCTTTTATGATTGTTGCCTCAATGACGTTATTCATCAGCTTTTTCACAGCCAGTCTTGTTCCATTGCATAGTCGAGGTTGATTAATGTTACGCAGCATGATGACAACTGATCCTACTTTTAACTGCAAATTGTGAGGTGGTAATCCAGACAATTCCAGTGAATTTAAAAACTCCGTGGGATAGTTGACTACGTCATCCTGGTTCATACGGTGTCGACTGATTTGAAGGAAACCAACTGTCCTGGAAGAAAATTCTGAATGGTCGCATTGAGATCCTCGACATCTTTATTTTTCGCCGCCAATGTTGCTGTTCACCCAGCCAATTATGGTTATTGAACTTTTGCGCTATATCTGGGAAAACACGCTGAATAAGCTTCTCTTTTGAGTCTGTGATGTGACAGAAATCTGTGGGTAATGTGATGAATCCGGTCAAGGTGTCCACTACAACTTCATTGTTTCTAATGTCTAACAATTGCTTCTCAAACACATTTGCAGTTTCATCTTGTTGCAAAAATACTCGCATGTTAGTTGTTAATTGGAGTGTATTTACATACTGCCTCAAATTCGATGATTTTAAGCATGCATTTAGTTCATCAGCAACAGTTGATCGGGGAATAACTGGAAGAGTCTGACGAAAATCACCTGACAACAGAATCATGGCCCCACCAAAAATATTTTGGTTGTCACGAAGATCTTTCAACGTTCTGTCCAGTGCCTTCAGTGACCTCTTATGGGTCATTGTACATTCATCCCAAGCAATCAATTTCCATACCTGTAGGATCTTGGTCATTGCGCTATTTTTGGCGATGTTGCAAATTGGTGTTTCGGTGATTTTCAAGTTTAATGGTAATTTTAAGGCAGAATGTGCAGTTCGCCCGCCTTCTAGCAGAGTCGCAGCTATTCCAGATGAAGCCAACGCTAGAGCAACATCATTTCGCCATCTAATCCTCGCCAAAAGCAATGAAATTAAAAACGTTTTTCCGGTTCCTCCGGGAGCATCAAGGAAATAAATTCCACCAGATCCACTGTTCGCAGCTTCTATCAAAGTGTTGTACGCAATTCTTTGTTGTTGATTTAATTGTGGAACATTTGTACGAACTGTTTCGGCCAATGCTTGAATGTCGTACTGTTGTTCTCTTTGCAACTCGTGGTTTAATGCATCGTGCACATGACGATTTGGTGCTGCCATTCCCAAACACGACAATATTTTATTTGCCATCAATAAACACATATTTGCAGCAAGTATTCGAGGACATGAACTGTAGCGCTTTTGCTGAGCTGAAAAGGGTTGCGGAGGACCGAGAGGAATGGAGATCGAGATGCAAGATTCTGTTGCTGCAAACCAATCCACCGGATTGATACTACGAAGAAGAAGAAACACATATCTTCTATCATGATCAATGTCTCATTGTAAATTTCTGCAGTCATTTGTAGTGTAGGATTCAAAGTTTGACGACGCACATGATGCAAAACATCCTCAGACATGTCATCTCTATACTTAACCCACAAATCTTTTGGATTCGAGGGGAAACATGTCGATATGATAATCGCAAACAATGTACGAATTTGATGCGGCGATGAAGATATTACGGAATCCTTGAACGTATCATCCCAGTGCGAATCGTTCTCAAGTAAATGTAATAGTTGACATGCCTGACGGTAAGTCGCACACAGCTGTCCATTAATTGTTTTCAGTTGTTTAAACGATGTCGGACCACGAACATTCACCAACAACTACCGCAAATAATAACATTCATCGTTATTTGGATGTATTGTGTAGATGCGATCCAGAGCGTCTGAAGCAAATACATTTGGTGTTCCTTGTTTTCGACGCTGAAATGATTTCGATGATGCATTCCATGTGTAATAGCGTGGCATGTCAGCATACAGCAAAGTGCGAGCAAAATCATCAGTTTGACAGACTGTGAAGAAACTTGTTAATGTTGTTGACGGTGGACGTGCCGCTCTGTCTGCCGCGTTCGATTCATTAAAATAAACTCGTTGACCATTTTCTAAATGGACTGCCAAATGGACTACTGTAGGGTGTCTTTCATGGATCGCAAATGAAAAGATACACCAAATTGCTTCGTTGCTACTTACATAGCGACCCATCTGGTACTGTGATATTTCATCATTTGCATTGGTTACAGCGAAGACAGCCATATCACTACCTTTGTTAACATATTTACATATGTACTTTATCGACTTCACAGATTTACAATATTCCACATTGATGTGAGTCTCATAAGCTTTGGACAATATTGGCGAGTATGGCACAATCCAACGATTGTCTACAATCTACATCAACATTTTGTCCTCTTACCTTCACAACTACCGATCGCCCATTGTCTGCAACTGATCGCCGACGATACAATGGGTATCCATCATTTCCCGTTATGGTTTCAGCAAGCAGGTCTCTTGGGTATCGCTTGGAACACTTGCCGTCGACCATACATGGTGAATTGTAGTTGAAAATTCCGCAAGGTCCATGTATCATGTGTTTGGTAACTACTGCATGCAATTTTGGGTCAACTGTCTCATCTGGAATTTCAGCTGAAATTATGGAATCAATCTCATCTGGCCTTATTTTGTCCACTAACCAGACTAAAATTTGCACATGTGGCAATCCACGCTTTTGCCATTCTACAGAGTACATCCAACAACGGACTCGGCCATACACACAATGCTTTATTAAGAAATTCATGAGAAATTTTAATTTTAGTTTAAAAACTCTGGCAGTTATGACATGTCTATCAACTGGTGTTTGGCTATGTAGCAATTCCCTCTTGATTTCGGACCATTTTGGGTTACATGTGAATGTAACAAATAAGTCTGGGCGTCCATAATGCCTAACATATGACATAGCATCCTGAGCATATTCGTGCATGTGGCGTGGGCTTCCTATATAAGTGGCTGGCAAAATTATCATTCTTCCCACATTATTCACATTTCCATCGGCATTTATAGTATCGCGGAGATGAATGTATTCCTCTGATCGTAGCTGTCCTTGGTTCAAACGGATGTATGTCAATCGTTCAGGATAATCTGAACGATTGACAACTGAAGTTAGCTAAAACTAAGTTTCGCGAAGCCGACCAAATTGAAAATCAGTACTACTAATGATCTATTACATTTTGTGACTATACAATTTGGTTGCATTCGCGATATTATCACTTTTTTTGAGTTTCGGAACACGACATTAGATCCTCCAATGCGCACGCGAAGACTATTTTGATAGATATGATTGAATTTGAACTTTGTACAGCGGTAATAAATTGCAAATTGACTCTTCGAAGTTAGGAACACACCTACATTTCTTAGACACCAGTGAGTGATTATAATTTAATATGAACTTTATTGAATAGCAATAATATAGATATATAGATATAGATAGATATATAGATAATACGTACCGAGAAACTTTGTCAAGTGCGCGGTAAACACTCTGCGCACACAACGTTATTCGTTCACAAAGCGCGCCGCACAAATTGAATTGTGTGTGTCAAAGTTGATGTTGTGTGCGGATCGTAAATATAGATATTTTAACACGTGTCATGTCAACCGCGCGGTAAATATTATGTACACACTTCGCGTTCTCATAATAACACGCGGTGCGTAAAATAAATAAAGCATAAGAAAGATGATATTGTGTATATATCTTGTTTAAAGAAAAAGGCTGTTGTGAGGGTTTTCCCGGCAATTATTCAAATTTTTCTCACCTTTCATACCTTCTTTAGACCTCCACAAACATTTCAAGACCAAGATAAGATAAATCCGTTCAGCCGTTCTCGAGTTTTATCCAGACTAACGAACAGCAATTGATTTTTATATATATAGATAGATAAAGATATATAGATATAGAAGATAGATAGATATAATAAAGTCATGTTGTGGCTGCCAATAATAAATATATTACCATATTCTCTCTATATTTGGAACATACGGGCACCGCAAATTTCCGTTTCACAGTTCTGTAAGCTCAGATTGACCATGCCATGTCCCAGAACACCTGTATCCCCTGAGGTCCACATGGGAATATAGATGTTTCCCGGGGGCCTCCAGGGTAAGAAATTCCATAGACTGTGGCAATATGTGAAGTATCCACTATGCACCCATCATGTTGATATCCTCCTCTCATTTAGGCATCGATTTACTGGATGAAGGATGCAGGATCAAGTTCGCAATACAAACACTTGTTTCTGTTCCACATATTAGTCGTTTATTTGTCAATAACGTCGCCCGTTATAGGGACGCCCTTAGGCGCTCCCATAACGATGGCGGGCGCGTTCCGACTGCCAGCGTGCCTATGACCTATGGCGCTGCGAAATCCTAGCGGCGGACTCGCGAAGTAAATATGACAGTGGCCGACATGAAATGGACCAACTGTCATAACAAACAAGATGGCGCATGTAAACGCCGTGCAACATTATACGATTAGAAACATTATATGTGCATGTCAGGCGAGCGAACAAAATAAGAGACACAAGATCGTTTTTCGAGGCTTTACGGCATCAGCCTAAAGGAGTAATATCAAGCTGATATCAATGTATATATAGTTGTTTTTCAATGTTTGAGAAGTGTGTCGACAACAATGATCGGGACCAAAAGAGTTTTAAAATATATTTTTATATTCTCCTTTGTGTACAATTAATAAGTGATAAGGCAGCCTTGCATAGTGTATCAGGAGGCGAAAGTGGACCTGGCTGCGACATGTCCTGAGTTTTCTTCAAGCCCCCCAGGCTTTCGCCGTCCTGGTATAAAGTCAAGGAATGTGTATTAAATACGCATACGGGGGTAAGACCTTCGGTTGTATATTGACCTTTGAGGAACGGGATGACTCTCCATAGCTTGAGGGCGCCCTGTGCGGCTAGTCGCCCCAGAGCTAGCTGCAGCAGGGCGGCTGGTAGGGCGGCGACGAGGACGAGCAGAGAGTAGGCAGCTATAAAGGGCGCGCCCCCATGAAGGGCGGCTTCCCTCGGCAGTCGCAGTGTGCAGCCCAGCCCGGCAGCCAGCGCGGCGGAACATAGGGCTCCCCGCACCAGCGCCCGGCGCTCCCCTCTCTGTACAAACAAGTTAATGGTGTGTGATCAGTCAGCTGCTGAACTCGATCCCAAACTAAGTGCCGACTCCACAGCGCCTGTATCGTCCCTATTCTTATTAATAGTATTGGTTATTGGCATCTCACCGAGAGTCAATTATATAAATATAATGGAATTCGAGAGAAGATGCCTGCGTAGAATACTGGAGGTACAATGATTTGACTTTGTGAGGAACGACTAGGTTCTCAGAGCGGACAAGGCAGCCTTCCTTAATACTATCGGCTAAGAGACGTAGGTGGACCTGGCTGGGACATATACTAAGGATGCCGCGGGAGTTGTAATTTATGCTTTCCTGCGGCTTTTTTTAAGCGTGGGACACGTTCAAAGAATACTGGGTTTACCTTCGCTTTTTGACCGACTTTAGTATGGAAAACTTCCTTGTCGCAGAGTTAGCTTGCATCCTGTCGATAATGTTTTGCAGATCTGCAGTGGAGTGTTTTATGATAACAGCATCATCAGCGTATTCCAGCAAGCAGATATCGAGACAGTCGTTCACTGTCACTCATAAATCTCGTGATATATGACAATAATAAATTGTTTCTAAATAAAAATTGTAATTATTTTGTACATATTCTTATTTAAAAATTCATTCACTTAAAATTCTGTCAGCCAATTTTCCGTTCGGCAAATATCACTTTCACTAGATCAAAAATTCATTCGACTAAATTTTTTTCGTCCAAACGTTGATCGGCCAAATTATTTTTAGTCAAATATCTGTAAGTCGTCAGGAATTACGCGTAGTACGTAGGTATTTGATGGAGCTCAGGTTACAGATATGATTTGGGAATAGACAAGGAAAATGGTATTAAGTAACTTCATGTTTCGGAGAGCGTGGAGACTAGGCCACCCAATGGCGGCAGCACTGGCAGAGCATCTGGCTGACACCGGACACAAGTTTTCATTCGAACCTGAAATCGTGGCTCGAACGCAAGGAAAACATGCACGCCTAGTAAGGGAAGCCATTGAAATCAAAAGACATCCCATCAACATCAACAGGGATGGCGGCTTGATTCTCAAAGCAGCATGGCTTCGGCCTCTAGCACATACTCAAAAACCTATACAGACAAGCAAGGACAACCACAGTCCTCAGTGACAGACATGACGTTCGTGGAGGTACTCTCCTTAGAACATACCCACCGTACACGATTACCCGACATGACACTCGTGGAGGTACGTTAGGCTGACGGCTAAGCTGCTTCATGACACCAACTCACAACAAAATCATCAACCCTGAAGAAAGGCAGTCGAAATATCGGAGAGAAAAATTCGCCACACACTCCTAAACCCAAAAGCCAAAATATACAAAATGCTTTTTTTTGTAGTTGACAAAACTATGGTGCTGATTTGTGGCACTTTAACAATACTATAAATGAAAAATAATTAAAATATTAATGAATGACTCACAATCTCCAGTACGCTGGCGATGCTCTGCCAGAGTCTCAAGTATCTGAGGCGCAAGTAAATCTTCTGTAAGCGTACTTTGACCGGCTTGTCTTCCACATGTTCCGACAAAATCCCTGAACGGCAAGTACTCATCACATAGAATTCGTCACGTCACATCGACCATAAAATGTTATAACATGTCTCATTCTCAGAGATTTCTATGGAACACAGAAAAAAGTAACCACTAAACCTAATGGTGTAACTAAGGCGTTTGTCAGTGAGGCGTTCTCTTACATTGCCTCCTCCCTGTCGGTCACCTCGGCAGAACTTTTTCTTTTACAAAGCTAGCAAAAAACCCTCATATCTTCCGAAATTGAACATTCATTTGTTGTTTAGTGAACTGTCGAAGAAATATACTTAAACGACACTATACTGCCTCAAAGTTACAAGACCTGCCAGTCTTTAAAAAAATGTAAAGCATGTTATGAATGTAAGCCTATGAAATGCCGTATAATAGAACCTGATCCCTTTAGTAACGCTAGTAACTTAGTCTTATACATAATATTCTTTCTTATCTAGATATCTATACGAATCAGACAAATATATATCTACTATACACTTGCAATCTCCCTAATCCTTACAGGACGATTTATAGACAAGTTTCATAATGATTTTTCGATCTATTCTGGATGCACATATTAAAACACATGTGAACATTCCTCTGAATTTTTTCTCTAGTGTTAATCAATAAATTGAATTCCTTATGTTATTTTTTAAAGAACGCAGTTTTTTAAGATTAAGATTTTAGGTTCTGCTATCGTTTCGTATTTCTATGTTTTATTTACGTTAACATTATATTTGTAATGAGACATCATAATGCAATCAGGTGTACCAGGTAAAAGTTTACATTATCTGGAACGAAGTTCTCGGTGTCAATATACAATATAAAAACCTAGTTACTTATGTGTAAACTTCTTTGAATCATAGCTCGAGTATTGTTGTTATAAAATAAATTAATTACATAATAAAGACACGAATAAATTTAAATTTATTAAATATGTTTATTTTGCATACTAATAGGCTCATCATCGTATGTAATTTGTTTGTTATGCTCTCTTTCACGCGTATTATAAAATGCAATTATTATATCAATTCCGCGTACCGTTAACTTTATTTATATTCGTTTTTTTTGCAAAATCACGTATTGGAAGATTTGGCATAGCATAATATGTGGATTATAGATTTGCTAGTATCGTTAGAATACAGCACAGCAAATACGTTTTGTTCACGAATTGCGATGGATAGTTTATTAAGCGACTCACTATAAGTGTGTAACATTTTAATCCAATATTTGGATTAAAATGTTACACATGAGGACACAAATGAGGGCCTGGCAGTTTTACAGCGGACCGACTGAATGTGACTGCGGCGTGGAGCAGACCCTGTCACACCTTCTGGAGTGTGCGCTGTGCCCGAGTGGCTGCACCCAGGAAGACCTGATGATGGCCAGAAGTAACGCCATCGACGTCGCCCACTTCTGGGCAGACAGGATCTGACCCTGTTGTTTCCGACACGATTATATATATATCCAATATATGATAAAGATAATAAATATTCAAATAAATAAGGCTCAATTTGATTTTAATAGTATCACAAACATTTTACTAGTGATAAATAAGTCTCACCGCGGGCTAAAGAGCTGGGAACGTCGGGAAGCATATGTAATTCAAATGTCGGGATGTGGGCATGGAACTATTTTTACTGCAACGGACAGAACTAAGTGGCGGCAATTCGTGGCGACCGTAATCCATATATGTAACCAATATGAGAGGAATAAAAAATCAAGCCCGTACGATGAAAGATCATAACTTCTGATTTGAATAAGTAAAGTCAACTCTATGTTTTTTGACTACTCACATTTCTCAACGTTTGATCCGTTTCCCGAATTATATAAAAAGTTCAACACAACTGAACGAACAACTCGCGCGTTCTTCTGTAGGCATCAATCCACTTATTTTGATTGAAAGGCCATGATAGGCATTTTATGCGGTTGAGAAAATAAGCTCACGCCAACTGTCGGAATTTATGCGATCACAAACAATTAAAACATTTTAATGTACTCGTTAATTAATACAGGAAAGAAAGAATCAAATTACAAACCGACTTGACTTCTTTGTTTAAACTTCTTTGTTTAATTATTTTTAAAGTTTATTTTATACAAGTAATATGTAAATAATAAAAATAGAATTGTGACTTTTGGATTAAGCCGTGTGTTGTGATTTTTTTACTTCTTCGATATTTCGACCTCTGTTGCACAGGTCATTCTCAGGGTGGATGAATGTGTCTGTGATTTATGTGAGATGAATTTGACTGAATGTGGGCTTAAATATTCGCATTTGCACACATATATGCAACCCTGAATATGACTCCTGCGAATGAGATCAAAATATCGGAGAGAAGGAGAAATTCGCCGCAACTCAAAAGCCAAAATTCTAAATCTGTTGGTGAAAACCTACCCAATTATTAAAAATACTGTTTTTTTAGTTACATTTATGCTATTTAAACTAGGTATCTATAATTTTTCTCTGTATCCCTTAATAGTATCCCTTAAAGTACGGTGAATTTAGTAACTGGTCTCTAAAAATAACATCGAATTTAATTGAATTAAATATATTTAGAGAACAATCGAGAACGTATATTTATGTACGAATAAATGAGGGTTAAGGCTTACAAAAGTATAAATTAAAATATATACATTTTGTAAGCCACGTTTGATGGTGCTTGCACGAGAATTACAGAAGTTAACTATTTTTCTGTTCTTTATCCTGATGACATTATAGTGAACAACCGCCAAGACAAATAGGACACTTTTAAAGGAAATTTAATGCAATGTAATGATTCACAAACGTATGAACTTGATATTCTCGTACACTTTACGATCACTGTGGTAATTTTGGTGGTACTATCCGAGCGACCATCATTGCTATGGTGTTGTTGTGGTATCTCCCGGTAGACTGATTGCTGCTAGAGCCCGACACCCTTGGAGAGACACTCGATAGAGCACGCTTCGGTGGTGGTGTACACGTAATTACTTCACGCGTTCCTGGCCACGACGCTTGCCACTATCATTGCTACCAGTATAGGGGAGCAGGGGACAACAGTTTCTCTAACTCTTTCTTTATTGAAAAAACCTAACAATTCCTCTGCAAATAATCTTATTTTAATGCTTATTTTTGTGGACTAGTAAATCATCGTGTACTTGCTCTTCTCAGTAACATTGTTTGTGGACTAGTAAATCATCGTGTACTTGCTCTTCTCAGTAACATTGTTTGCATATCAGTTTTTTGTTGTGTGTGCAACAAACTTACGATAAGCTTCATTAATTGGTTATAACATAGAGTCCCAAATGTTAATCTCTAGATTTTTTAAGATTCAACTAATGAAGCAATTGCAAAGTCTTTCTTTCCTTTGGAAAGAAATTCACCTATCTGAACACATTTTGAGATGGAAAATATGTACAATTTGGATTGTCACCTGTCTCGGGCGTTTACTGGACACCTCTCTACTGATGAAAATCTCCCATGTGATAAAAGCAAACTAGAGAATGCAGCAGTGTAAGACATTCTCTAACAAAGTAATAGTGTCGCTAATAATCCACATAAATATTATCAATTCTGTATTGTTATTTGGTAGTTTGTGTCATATTTTGGGATTTATTTTCCTGAAGTATAATTTGATTATGACGTTAACGTACACCAATATTTTTTTCGGGATGTCGCGCGATTGAGGAAGCTGAATAAAAATCGATTCCTTATAGTTTTATTTTATTCCTAAAACGGTCTAAGCTTGTTGGCAATTTTCATGGTAACTCACGTATGTATTCATTTATAACTAAAAAAACATGTATGTCTCATGCATTTAGAATCACTTTGATTAACACTTGTAAGCCTCCTCAAGTCATTGCACATTCTATACCTATCGCCTAGCTGACCCGGCTTTATAACATGGAGACATTTCGGTGTATAAAAATAGTTATCCTTAATGTTTGTTGAGAAGATCATTCTTCCATCTCCATCTGATTTAAATGAAAAAAATAATACAATGTTTGAAGTATTGCAACCAGCCCAGTCTTCCCCACCGGCTACATTGTAAACGCTTCAATCTGCCGCGTTCCATTCCGAAATTCCAACGGACATCAACAACCGTCTCACTGAGTTATGATTGAATTGATTTCTGAACTTCCGTCGGAAGCTACAGTAAAACGAGTCTTCTTGCCCAGACTTGAATTGCTTGGAAATTATGCGACCATTTGCATGTTCGTTACCTATTCGGACTTAATTTATTTGTTTTATAAATGTACTAGCTGACCCGGTGAACTTGGTTTCACCCGAAAGGCAATAAATGAGCAGATTTTGGATTTTATTAAGTTGAATTTTTCGGCACATATGATATCATATATTTGGTCTGGTTGAATTCTATTGCAGTAATCGACGAAACTTCAGCAAGTAGTTGTCAGCATTTCGACGAATCGTCAAACGATATGCGTTATAATTCATCGAGCTTAGATTCTTGGTAGTTTCTTCCCTGAAATTAAGACAATAGATTTGTAATTTTGTATGTAAAGCTAACATACATATTTGTAGCATAATTATAAAGAGGTGAAGATAAATGATTTTAAATCGTTTGCCGGTTATTTGTCCAATTTTCTCTAAAAAAACATCTTAATCTTTAAGTCTGTTATTTTCCTGGTAATAAGCAGTGTAATTGGTCTTTTATTGGAAGCATAAAGCAAAACCAAGCACTTTAAAATGTATGTCATGACGGAATCAAAACTATGATATTGATTATATATATATTGATTACTCACCATTAAATAGATTTTTCATTTTGATATTGAAATAATATCCATCTTCTCGTGCCAAGACATCAGTGGGTATTGCAACGTGTCATATGAACGACGTGTTTCAGATATCTGTTGTAGTTGCCCAGTATCACGACGTGTGTACCAGATGGTCGCTTATCCACTCTGATCACGACTTTGTAGAAATCGATCAAGTTCTTCCTCCATATCGACGAAACCGCAGCAAATAGTTGTCAGCATTTCGACGAATCCTCAAACGATATGCGTTATAATTCATCGAGCTTAGATTCTTGGTAGTTTCTTCACCTGAAATTAAGACAATAGATTTGTAATTTTGTATGTAAAGCCAACATACATATTTGTAGCATAATTATAAAGGGTTGAAGATAAATGATTTTAAATCGTTTGCCGGTTATTTGTCCAATTTTCTCTGAAAAAACATCTTAATCTTCAAGTCTGTTATTTTCCTGGTAATAAGCAGTGTAATTGGTCTTTTATTGGAAGCATAAAGCAAAACCAAGCACTTTAAAATGTATGTCATGACGGAATCAAAACTATGATATTGATTATATATATATTGATTACTCACCATTCAATAGATTTTTCATTTTGATATTGAAATAATATCCATCTTCTCGTGCCAAGACATCAGTGGGTATTGCAACGTGTCATATGAACGATGTGTTTCAGATATCTGTTGTAGTTGCCCAGTATCACGACGTGTGTACCAGATGGTCGTTTATCCGCTCTGATCACGACTTTGTAGAAATCGATCAAGTTCTTCCTCCATATTGTCATTGAAGTATATTTGTACAAATTTATGCTGTGCATCTTCGAGAGGTTGGAATGATCCGATTCGATGGTGAATCTGTCCTTGTATCTACAGAATCAAAAGCAAAGTCAATATTACTGATTTATAAAAACTTTTTTTTAAGAATTAGCATACATAATTCAAAGCAATAAGTGTAGTATGTTATTCTGTTAATTAGATTGTGTGTAAGTACAAAAATAAATAAATAAATACCTTGAATGTCGGATTAAATCCTCGTCCATTCTAGAGTTCGTGCAAACGGATCGCTTTGGCATATCGTAAAGAGACTTGTCAATGTTGTCGCTGGAGGTGTCTCAGCACGTTGAACAACATTTGAAGCCGTGAAATATACCCAATGACCATTCTCCAGATGCACCGCCAAATGCACAACAGCAGTACGACGTTCGTGATAAGCGATTGCGAATATACGCCAAATCGCTTTGTGCCAAACTTGAAAGTGCGCAATTTCATCGTTGGTATTCGAGGTTAGGCTGCTAAAAACCGCCAAATCGCTGCCATACATTCTACCCAATGACCATTCTCCAGATGCACCGCCAAATGCACAACAGCAGTATGACGTTCGTGATAAGGGATTGCGAATATACGCCAAATCGCTTTGTACCAAACTTGAAAGCGCGCAATTTCATCGTTGGTATTCGAGGTTAGGATGCCAAAAACCGCCAAATCGCTTCCATACATTCGTAATGTTTCGATTCCTAGTTCCATGATGGCTTTTTCGTGAAGGATTCGATCGTTTTGGTCGCGAGTATCTACAGAATCAAAAGCAAAGACAGAATTACTGATTTATAAACACTTTTTTTTTAGAATTAGCATACATAATTCAAAGTAATAAGTGTAGTATGTTATTCTGTTAATTAGATTGTGTGTAAGTACAAAAATAAATAAATAAATACCTTGAATGTCGGATTAAATCCTTGACCATTCTAGAGTTCGTGCAAACGAATCGCTTTGGCAGATCGTAAAGAGACTTGTCAATGTTGTCGCTGGAGGTGTCTCAGCACGTTGAACAACATTTGAAGCCGTGAAATATACCCAATGACCATTCTCCAGATGCACCGCCAAATGCACAACAGCAGTATGAAGTTCGTGATAAGGGATTGCGAATATACGCCAAATCGCTTTGTACCAAACTTGAAAGCGCGCAATTTCATCGTTGGTACTCGAGGTTAGGATGCCAAAAACCGCCAAATCGCTGCCATACATTCGTAATGTTTCGATTCCTAGTTCCATGATGGCTTTTTCGTGAAAGATTCGATCGTTTTGGTCGCAAATATCGGCACATTAAGCTAACAGAAACTCGAAAGTTCTTGAAACATAACGTCAACCGATAGACTTCAAAATATCTATGTAACCATAGACAATAATAATATCAGTTGTCAGATTCCTTGCCTTTTGTTATAACATTTTTTACAAATAAAAGATTAAACTGATATTTTAACTCATATTTATTTTGTTTTTGACTTTTTTTCCTGTCTTTTGTTTTTTTTTGTTTCAAAATATTCCGTACCTTACGTAGGTACCTACTTACAATACCTACTCTTGCGTCATTTTTAGTTATGGCGTTGGCTAAAGCAACACTTTCTTCAACTGACATCTGTCAAATGACAATAGTCTTGTTTGAAAACATGTTTACGTAAATGTTCAATATTTTTTCTTAATCAAATCAATTTTGAGTATCTTTTAATTTTTTTAGGGTTCTAAGCTACCTTTCCATCAATTTTCAGCCAAGTCGGTTCAGCAGTTCTTGAGTTAAATAATAAAAAATAAAAATAACACAATAGAATAAGAAGATGCCTTTCCATTTGCTTTTTGTTATAACATTTTTAAAAAAATAAAAAGATTAAACTGATATTTTCACTAATATTTATTTTGTTTTTGTCTTTTTTTTCCTGCCTTTTGTTTTTTTTTTTTGTTTCAAAATATTCCGTACCTTACGTAGGTACCTACTTACAATACCTACTATTGCGTCATTTTTAGTTATGTTGCTGACTATGGCAACACTTTCTCAACTGACAGCTGTCAAGTTACAATAGTCTTATCTTGTTTGAAAACATGTTTACGTAAATGTTCAATATTTTTTCTTAATCAAATCAATTTTGAGTATACCATGGATGTTTTTGGGTTCTAAGCTACCTTTCCACCAATTTTCAGCCAAGTCGGTTAGGCCGTTCTTGAGTTATAAAAACAAATATAACCCGACTTTATTTTATATATATAGATTAGCTGAATTGTTATAAATATATATAACACACAACTTGTGTTGAATCGTACATTAAATGAAATTCTTTCAAGCCCTGTGAGGGTCAAGCTAGTCATCCGAATTATCGTAAAATAATTTAAGACAGTAGACACAGCTTATCGTTGCCTGGGTATTCAAATATGCCTTGAATACAAGGAGCATTATCTTCATAACTTCGGATTTTTATGCTGGATGCTGTCGATAACTTAAGATGAGGTAAAGCTAGTGGTAGTTGATATAACTGCTTAGTGACAATTTGTGGCAAACTTATGTTTTTAGTTAAGTAGATGAATTAAGCGATTAATACCAGTTGGTAAGATATTGATCCCTCATTAGTATTAGTAATATTAGTCATTAGTAGTAAATATGCCTATGGTACACATACTATAAATACAATTAGTGTAAGATGAATGTCGTCCTTGAAAACTAACTAGCTCCTTTCGCGGTGAGTCTCTTAATTATAGATTGCAGTATATTGAGGTGATGCATAAATACCGTTCTGCAATCTAACGACATTGGTGTATGAACAATCCACATACAAACAGTGTAACACTTTGTAGACTTTGAACTGGGGAGTTGTGTAACTGGGTAATTAAATTATTGGAATGTTTAATGAGGGGAACGACGTAAGGGACGGTTGAGCACTCGAGGAGTGCAGTTCTCTTATACTTTTAACGTAATTTTTAAATATATTTATTTTTTATGTAAACACATACAGGAGAATACCGACAGATGGTGATAGTTATTCTGAAGTCTCATCTGTGGAATTCTATGACGCTTACCATAGTGCATATGGCTAAGCGCTGCATGTGGAGTGTTGATCCGCCAACGTCATAGACTACAGCCCGAGATTCACGCATCATCCTTATTATGACAGGAGCTTACTATGAATGGGTGGTCTTCACGGGATGACTTTCGTCTACCAATAATTTTAATTAATAGGTTATGACTGATCTTTGGGAGTGATCAAATTCACACTTTAGAGTACTTTAGAGTTCAGAAATCGATTTAAAATCCTTCTTTTTAATAACCGTCGGGATCGAACCCACGACTTTTAACTTGCAAAGCAAACGCTTTGACCATTGAGCTATACCCGCCGGCAAATACGTTATACGAACTCACCAACGAAGTGAAAATTAACACACTTCCTATACTACCAATCTGAAATTTTGCACATCAACTTGATGTCGATGACAATACTCTTCTGTAGCATATAGAAAACATGTGCTTTACTATTCGATTCCTTAAAGTGAAACTAGTATTATTCAGATTTAAAAAAAAAAATGTTGTTAATTCACCATATGATTTAATATCTCCAAATTTAAACCCGGCACTACAGATAGAAAGTACGCAGTCAAAGCTCACTCACTCTGTCAAAAATACGATTAAAAATCTTAATTAGACACAAAGAAATAATGACTGAAATCTTTTAAGCATTGATCAGCCGGGCATGAAAGTTGTAATGATTGTAAATAATTTTAAAGAATAAGAAAATGTTATTTTCGAGCGTGCTGGCATTCAGTTACCTATTAACAAATCATTTATATATATTTTTATGTAAAGACGCGGAGGAAACGAACATTAAACGTGACCAATTGGTTCTGCCTTTTATACCGTGCGACCTTCTCGGCCATACGGTGAAAAGGTCACACGGAAAACTAGTTGAACATTGGTTATAGTACATTCTGCCCATTGACGATTCTATCTGTAGCAAACACTATATAATTTATCTTCATTCACTCACTGGGACAGCATAACTCAACCAAATATTCTAAAACAATAGGAGGATATAATAAAAAACTTAAATTAGTCTTATCTGGAGAGTCTTATCTATATCTCAATATGGTCAATAAACATTAGTGATGGAAAAATATTTTAAGATCTTACCAAAAACTATAAATATTTTGAATACAGATTTAGAGTACTGAGGATACAATGATTTGATTTTGTACAGAATGACAATCTCTATACTAGAGACATTCAAGAGTGGGAATATACATACGAAGTACACGTCTGATGCCGCAAGACAGCATAAACTACAGCGGTATTTTCTTTAAGCCTCCAGCCTAGAGCTATCTTTCAAGACCGTCGGAAACTATGCACAGAATGTATTCGGAAGAGGTCCAGAATGTAGAGTTTACTTGGGATGAGGCGAGGACAAAGCGACTAACACTTTGTGACGATTATATGATTTAGTTAGGGGGATCAATGAGTCAATCAAGAGGCGAAGGTAGACCTGGCTAGAAGATATACTAAGAATGCTGGAGGAGAGCATAAACTATATGCTCCTTTTGCTTAAGCCCCGGGCTCGTGCCGTCCTGGAAAGCTTTCCGGAACTATACATATAATGTACTCGGTGGAGCTGCGGGAGGCGGAGCTGACTTGGAATGAGGCGGAGACTATGGCGGCTAACAGAGCTTTGTGGTGGCAGTTTGTAAATGCCGTTTGCTCCAATTAAGGGAGCGGGCATGGTATAATGATGATGTTAGGGGAATACAGATGGCAATGATGGTGATGATGATGTAGGTATCAATGTCTCCCCGACCTTGGTTTGCTGATGGACGGTGATGACCACGGGTGGTACATCATTGGCACCGCGTTCTGCCGGTGCCTCATTATTGGCACGCTAACACGACGCACGAGATGCCGGCGTGCTCGGCGTGCTTTCAGTCATCACGCCATTTGTGTACCACACTGACACGATCAACAGAGCAAAATCGTACTGGAATCCGCAATATGCCATTGAGTTCTTAATTGACTGAGATACTCACTATGACACGTCATTGGATGCCCACATTAGTGTATTTTTAGGATACCACATATATGATGATAGCACATTATTAGACACACAAGATACTACACAATTGGATGTCCAGGATAGAATTTCATTAGAAGCCTGTCCATATGTACATGATCTTGGGAAACAGCAGACTATTAGGCACTCTGCAACGAAATTCATCATCTATCAAAAGGAGATGAGTACGGTGTTATTTTGTCTTGAAGTCTAGGTCATTTCTTGGGAGGACCTTGCTGAACTGCTGCTTGGTGCTGATGGTCTATTGTAGTTGAACTACATCAATTACATCATCGGGATAACGCGCAGGTCAACATAGCCAACACGGAATATGTATACTTCTGTTTATTTTTATCTCTTCGTATGTTTAACCTTTTTTTTAATTTGCAGATTACCGTATGCAACCATTTTTATTCTTTTTTATGAAAAAAATAATAATCTTTTTTTGATTAATTGAGTTAATGCACGCCTTTGCTAGTAGAACGTTTGATGCTTTCGATAGCCAGACATTGGATTTTCGTGGCAATTTATACCCATAATAGTACTTAATTGTTTGCGTGTCATTGCGTCATTAAATGGGCGTTATAGCAGTTCTTTGAATTTTCATGGTACTACATCATTGGTTGCCTACATTGGTACGTCAATGATGTTGTAGTAAGGATTGTCAGAACTAAGCAGCTGTTCAAAAACATGTCCCCACAATAAATAGCCGACTCCCATGCGACAACACACAACAGAGAAATCTTGTTCCCCTGGATGATGCACTCCACCGTAGAATGTCTTACTGTCTGTTGTATGCTAGGTAAGTAGCTGTAGTAGAAGTGAGGCCACACCTTTTTAGGAGCTTTCTGTGTATTTTTTTTTTAATTGAATGACCTCTCCTTGATTTTCATTGTTTTTAAAGTAGTATGGCACGTCTAACGGTAGGACATACCAAACGAAGAAACCCCTCGAGCGTGAATGGCTTGCGTTTTGGCAAAGTGTGATGGATCACGGCGCACAGAACATTTGTCTTATGTTCCAAACGAGCGCCGAGCATTTAACATGGACTTGGGACATCTCTATTCTTATTATGCATTTTCACGTGTGAGCGCTTGCGTTATAACACAAAAATAAGAGAAGAAAAACAACAGCAAGAGAAGAACGGTACAAGTCATGATAAAATATATGTCATAATAAGCGTAAAACAAGAAAAATCTAACACGAAAGTCTGATAAGAAAACATAAAAAATTAACTGTGAAATAGTCTAGTAAGTAGATTTTGACTTGATAGTCGGACATGATTGATATTTCATTTAACACTAGCTATCGGTTTGAATACAAATTATACTGTCAATTATAAAAATAGTATTTGAAGCCTAAATGTACTTATCTGATCTATTTTCATATTTCACATTGGTTCTTGTATCCTTTAACTATCAGATGATGCATAAAAAACTATTCAAAGAAAGTAGCAAAACGATATATCACGTCAACCGATGTCAACGGTCGGGGAATCTTATGACGGCATTTGCCGACAGCCGATGCGAAACTGTGCTTTTAAAAGTGATTTACTTATACATACAAATTCATAGTAAAAGTCATTTTATGCTATAAATTTGCCAACGCGATGTCCACTCGACCACTTACGCGGCCTCAACGAGTCGAGAAATTAACACTTATTATACGTTATAGTACTTGCTTAAAGTACAAGTACTCGCGAGTTTTAATACAGATTTTAGACCTAGATTTTAGAAATAGATTTCTACTTACAAAATACCAGGTTATCTTGATTGTTAGATTGTATCATCAATACAAGTTTACACCCGATAATACTCAGGTATGCTAAACAAATAAAAACTTTGATCAGCATGATATAGCCCTTGCTGACTGGTGCCGAAAACATCGATATACAATCGTCTCTTATTTCTGTTCACTTGTCGTACATGTACACATTGGCATCTTGACAAGTCCGGTCACGGGTGTGACGTTACTTATGTACATGGCTGCTGTAATAAGTGCGTCATTAATTCTGTAGATCGCCACTTGCGGCGCTGGACGACAGCCGACTACGAGCGTGCTTAGTCGTCAGTTAAGTCCCTGTCTGGCCGGCGAAACATCATGTAAAGGTCGGACGGGGAAATCAAGTATTTAATAAAAGTAAATGCGAATCGTGCTTCAAAAACAAGTTCTTTGCTTTGCGACCTGCTCCCTCCACGCGGCCACGTGACGAACCCGCCACTGTCGTCTTTTTTAAAGTCGGGGGATGGCAAAACTAATAAAAAAGCGCAAACCGTGAACTTATGGTTAATAACTTCTTAGGTTTTTGGGTTTGGCCGTGTGTGGCGAATTTCTTCTATCCGATATTTCGACCGCCATTGCAGGGGTCTTCTTCAGGGTTGATAACTTTGTTGTTAGTTGGTGTCAGGAGGTAGTTTAGCCGTCAGCCTAACGTACCTCCACGAGTGTCATGTCGGGTAATCGTGTACGGTGGGTATGTTCTAAGAAGTGTACCTCTACGAACGTCATGTCGGACTGTGGTTGTCCTTGCTTGTCTGTATAGTATAGGTTATGGATAATGTATGTATTAATTAAAAACACTCTTAGTGGCAACTTTATTATTAAAATTAATTATTGTCATTGTTGCTAATGTTAATAATATTGTTTAACCTTGTATGAAAAAGATTGATAACGACAGAGTTTCTTTTTATTTGAAATACGGGTATGAGTAGATTTTTTTCTTAAGAAAAGCTATCGGTTTTTTTAGTGAAAGATGAAACTTTCACCTGCCAGTTTCACAAAATGTATTTGAAAAATAATAATACTAAAAACGACTCTCTATATTTTTCACAACTTTATTTAGTGCATAAATCTTACAATCAAATAGGGTGCGAGTAATATTTTGTATTAGAATTAACATTGGTATTTTATATAAAAATAATTGATTACATATAAAAACACAACAAATATGAAATTTCAACGGTAATTGTAAAAAAAAAAAATGCTGTTCTTGCAATGAGTCGATACGAAAACATGCATTTTTAAAAATACGAGTATTACTCACTTAATATTAATTATCGTCTACTTTGTTAATTATCACAATAAAGATACTTTATCACGTCAATACAAATGTTATTACATCTAATTCTGTCAAATTCGAGGATCAAAATTGTATAAAATTTATTTTATGTAATGAAAACAACGATTTAAAAAAAATTGAAGCGGAACAAATGAACTTTTTTGATGAAAAGTATTTTGTTTTCACTGTCACTTTCTCTCAATGCTTTTTTTAGGCAGTTTTTTTTACGATTTTGGTGTCGTCTATAATAACAATAACATTAAATTAAGACGTTAACGATTTCCGCAAAAAAAACGAAATGACAAAAATATTTTTAATTATTTTTCTTTTTCCATAAACAAAATAATGTAAGCAACGTTTTAAGCGCATTCTAAGTTAATAATTAAAAAAAAATATGGGCAAGAATTTTGACGCTTAAAAATATTATCAACATTTGTGTATTGTTAATCGGCATCCAAGCTCAATCAAAAGTTGTCTACATACATAGCCAGACATTTATTGTGTACATATTCGTGCATACTTTCATTGCAGAACAACTGCTAATTGGCAGTTCTGAGTTCCAACAATGTTAATTTTTCCCGTGGTTAACAAGCTTACTTTGTGATCGCTGAATTAATTCCTCTAATTTGCATGTTTAGTCTAGCTCTTTGATTAAAAGTTTCTAAGATAACTAAATTAAATTCTAGCTACACATATTCATTTATTAGAACATCAAAAGCGTGCTTTCAATTCATATGTGCTTTGAACAAAGAAGCTTTCTTACATAGAATACTTGTTTTAAGCATAAAAAAACTAATTTTTTGATTACAAATAATACGACATACGATTTTATATCACTTTGTATGTCGAAGAATAAGTTTGTAATTTCAATTTTCGTTACTTATGAGTATCACACATGTTCAAGTGATAATGTGAGGATGTAAAGTGAAAAGTGTGATCCTTGGTAACGTGTTTGAAGAGATTATTTAGTCTTGTAGGGGTTTTTTAGTCGACTTCCAGCTTTCTGAAGTTTCCGGTGATGCCCCTGAGTGGGTCACCAGCTGCTCCACAGGACAAGTTTGCTCCTGAACGAAGAGCTGATACGGCTCCTTCTCTTGCAGCTTCACTGAACAACTCCAGACGGACGCTCATCTTATCATTGGAAAGCAAAACGTTGCGAGAGGCGTGAAGTTCAACTTTCCATAGCTCTGCAAAATAACAAATAATTGAAAAGATATTTAGATACAGTGCCGGCTATAGGAAAAAATATGTTCTTGAGTCTAGACAGTGCAATTGTAGAGACTTTCCCTCACGTGTCCATATGAATAAATACAGTGTAGAATCTCGCGACAGATTAGACATTCGTGCTGAGATAAAATCATTTGAGAATGTGAATTAATCACCGCAAGCATCCTCAAGATAATTTTATAAAATTCTTGTGTGCGTCCACGGATAATGGATGTAAAACTTCTGCAATGCCACTTTCACAAAATGCAAATATTTTTCTTTCTAATTAGAATCGAACCATCATTGAGGAAATTTCCATTCTGAACTTCATAGACTTGATCATGAATTTTAATATAAATTAATCCTTCTTTAACTAACTATCTTAATTACCGCTTATATACAGGGAAGCTAACAGAAAGCTTCGTGTCACGTGGGAAGGTAGAGTACTGGAACATAGCGACCAACCAAAATACCTCGGAGTCACTCTAGATCGCACCCTCACCTTCAGGCGTCATTGCAGCAACACCAAACAGAAAGTTGCAACAAGGAAAAACCTCATCCGCAAACTGACCAACACTCACTGGGGAGCCCAACCACCCCTTCTTCGTACCTCAGCTTTAGCACTTTGTTTCTCAGCCGGAGAATATGCGGCACCAGTGTGGGGTCGATCAGCCCACTGTAATCAAGTGGATACTGCCCTGAATGATGCATGCAGAGTCGTCACAGGCTGCCTCAAACCAACACCCATTTCTAAACTATACCCATTGGCTGGTATCGCACCACCGAACATAAGACGCAAAGTCATATGCGCCGAAGAAATGCGTAAGGCAATCAACCAACCGTCCCACTGCTTGTATAATGAGATACCCCCAACACCAAGATTGAAGTCTCGAAGCAGCTTTCTGAAATCCACACAACCTCTCACATCCGGCCCTGAAAATGAAAGACTCCAACTCTGGCAACAAATCGCACCAGAGGATTTCATTACTCCAAAGGAAGGCCTCCCAACTGGCAAGAGCCTTGACTGGCCGACCTGGAAATCCCTAAACAGATTAAGAACCGGAGTTGGTAGAACAAAGGACAACCTCGAGCGGTGGGGAATGCTTCGGCAGGGAGAGACACTATTGTGCGACTGTGGAGACCTGCAGACCGCCTCACACCTACGATGCTGCTCCATGTGCCCAACAAGTTGCACATCTCAGGACCTAATGCTGGGCAACACACGAGCTATCGATGTTGCCAGATATTGGGAAAAAATAATTTGACGTCGCTGACACGAAGAAGAAGACCGCTTATATAGTCTTTCGTCTATCCCTAAATCAGTGTTCGAAGTAGTAATTTGCGAGTGCATATTTTTTATTATGACTTTTTAAATATGCTCAGATAGTATTGATAACTGACAAAGCTCTCATTGAAAACTAATCCGCAGTTTTCCATTAATAATCATTGCTGAACTCGATGCATATTAAAACTACGTACAAAGTTAAATAGTGTTTGGTGGACTTTTTGCAAGAGTTCATGGTTCGAACACCAGCAACGTAAATTTATTTCCGATATTGATGCGAGAAATGTCATATAATATGATGTTTGCTGTAATTTTGTATCAAATATTGAAGGTAATAAGTATTTATCGATTAAATATCTTACTGATCATTTCCTCCATGGGCATGGTGCCTCCAAACTCCTTGGGCAGAACGCTGTTGTCTACCTGCACATCCTTAGGAGAGGTGTAAAGTTTCACTCGTTTGCGGATCTTTTCTGAGATAAGACCCATGCCAAAGTCCAGTGCAAACTTGATGGTCGGGTGAACGTTGATGCCATGGATCTCTTTGTGGCGCATCGGGATGGTCCTCTGAAAGATATCACAAACTTTTAAAACATTTAATCACATTCAGTCATGTGAAACATCTTCCTTAATACATTACCAAAGTTTCAATCAAACCAGAAGGCATACGCAAATGACAGGTCGTATAAAGATGTAATGGAAGGGCTTTAGTAATAAAACATTGCTTTTACTAGAGTTGCTAAGTGCTTAAATCTATCTGAAAACCATATGAACTAAATGATATAATAATTTAATCAACGTTAATTTACATGGTATGAATAAAATAATTAATAAAAATGATAGTTATATTAAATTCAGTTATAAGCTTGAACGATTTTATAACAAATATCACCATATTGAATATTAACTTTATTAATGAACCGGAGAAAAGGATTCTTAGGATTCGAGCCATAGATACTCGTTATATACAAAAATGTAATAACAATTCGATATTATATATAATAATTAATTAAGTAAAATGTTATTAAAAAAACATCATTATTACTAGCAGGTCATTGTTTTATTTTTAGTAATTAGCAAATATCAATTGCTTAATAAAATCAAGGCCGCATCTAGGTATAATGAATTTATAGAATATTCTTATGTATTTTTTTTAGAGTGCCTATTCCTTCACATGATTCTAATATGATTGGTTTAAGTTACTAAGCTTAAGAATGGTGTAGGTTAGGTTATGCATAGGTAAAGTGAGGTGCTAATTAGGATATGTAATGATAGTTTAGGTTAGGTTGGGTGTAGGTTACCTCTCCGTTCTTGACGATCCTGACGGCTTCCCTCGGCGTAAAGAGTGTAAGATGCGGGAAGCTGACTCCGCCGCCGTCAGCGTAGTGCACGAAACCACGCACCTGGTTCTCTTCGTTCTCCATCAGCGTCTCATAGCAGATGCCATGAATGCGGCACATGTCCTGGTTCGTGAACTTGTAGGGGTCAAACACTCCTACAATACAATCAGCTCGTTTGGGTACACACGATTGTGAATGACAAACAGAAACAAGAACAACAATTAAAATATAACGGTCTTAAGGCGATGCTCACATCTCTGTCCATTATTTAATCAATTTAAATTAAATAATTAATATTGATTCATTTCTGAACAGATTACAGCAACGACGTTCATACATTCAAATCCATTGGATCGTTCAAGATTGTATTAAATATGAAGAAGATAGAAATGACGTGAGGGTCTTAATCCATAACTTTGTCTTATATCATATCATATATATCCGTACCTTGATCTAGATTTTATTGTCACCTAAAACTGTCTCGTCCCAAGCCATACACCCGAATGTCCACATGAGAACAAACTGTATATGGTTCTCAATTACCTACAGAGCGGAAACCCGGGGACTTGAAGAGACGGAAGCTATAATATCCGAGACTTGTTTTAAATGATTACTTAAAATAATTTTTGAAGGAAATTGGATGATTAGCCGCACGCTCTCGAAACCTGGAACATCTGGTCTTAGGGAGTGGCTCGTTCCGACGGCACAAATTTTGGTAAGCAATAGACGACGATCCATTCAAGCTTTGGCTCACTCAATGTTGCTTAACTTCAAAATATTGTTAAGAGAAATGTGAGTAAAATAAAATAAAAATATTTTGATAAAACATATTTAATACTGACCTTAGATCTGGAACACTGTTCAGTTTTATGTGCTAAGCAGTTTTGGTCTAAGTAGACGTAAAGAGAACATTAATTTGTGATCGTTTAACAGTGACTTTATAAGTTTCAAGACTTCACGTATTGTGATTTACTATAGTTGTAAAACTGAAGTGAAGTGGGTTTACACTTGTTTTCATACTCTTTAAGCACCCTTAATTAAATTAATAGTTATTCAATCGAATAGTGGTCATTGTTACGCACTTATCAACGATATACAATGCAACGTTTACATCTAAGTAGAGTTGATACAGAGTTATATAGTTTAAAGAAGTGATATCAAGTGATACAAAAAATTTAATGACCGCATCAAACTTACAGTTTAGTTATTAATTATTTATTATAAGTGCAGATGAGAAGCAATATATTTTAATCTTTAATATAGTCTTGAAATGTTCACTCAGCTTCAAATATCAAAAGTATTGTCTTAGATTTTAAATTAGTCAGTGTAAACTAAATCACATTAGTGTTTTTTTTGTAATTAGAAGTGATTTGGATGTAAAGTGCTTTATATAAGAATGCGTAGTCGAGTCCAAGAATGTTTAATAAAAGGTAGATTTTTATAGGGAATATAAAACGTACCTGGTCTGTAGATAATAGTCCTGCGACCACTGGCATCCCTGAAAGGGCTAGCAAAACAATATCTAAAAACAGAAATAAATTATTAATACATTTGTCAATAGTCACACTAATAATAAAACATATTTAATACTTTAAAATAACATGTTCTTGATCACGCAATGTTGTGTAGAAATACATTAGTTCATTAATATTTCCATTTATTTTTCAAGTGCTATATAAAATGTCACAAATATCCAGGTGCCATATCAATAAAACTAAAATTTCTTAAGCATCTTTAATGTTTTGTAACAAATGCTAGACTCGTTTACGAAATGCATACATGTCAAACTGGTGACTTTACAATAAAAGGTTTTTTTTACGAGTGTAACTATATTATGAAATTAAACGTGTGAATAGAAGATGAATTTCACAATGGTAAAAAAACTATCATAATTAATTTATGAAAATAATAGGTAATGTTTTCTAATGTTCTTTGAAACATTAAATTGTCATTATTTAAATAGTGTCTAAGAATATGTACAATTTAGATAATAATTATGCTATGTATTGTTATTGTAATGAAATTTGAATTGGTTGCCTACGTAGACGTAATAGTATTATGGCGTACAAGTATCAGAAGAAAACCCATTAACCTGGTTAAATATCTCATTGAGTTAATACATGTTCGGTTGCTGGGTATTTTACTCATAATACAATATAATGAAGTAATGGTAGAGAAATTGTTAAGAATGAGACAACTATTAGTAAAATGTCTACACAGTAAAAATATTCATGTTGGCAATGAAATAAAAGGCAATTGTTCATTTGTATTTCGCAATGCCCACGGAAATACATTTGCCAATGAGATTTTCTGCTATATTAAGTTATTTAAGGTGGTGTGATATTTAGTTAACTTCTAAACATATATAATACTGGGAGCGGCAAAAAAGCTGACTGTTTTAAATCAAAACAGCGACGAAAACCGTCTATTAGCTTAACGTCACAAATAAATTTATTATTAATTGTGATATTGATAAAAAAAATTATGGAACTATTAGAAAATCAGAATTAATATAGATTTGAAAATAACTTTCATATAATAAAAATGCGGAAGGTAAACTCAATGTTATCGATAAAAATAAATCTAATATTATGCTCGTTTATTTATATTACTCTGATCTGCGTATTTTGATTCGATCTTTTCATCTTATAATTTTTTTTCATAAGTCGTTAATGAATGCAAACTTATATTATTTCACAATCGACAATGTACTTATAATTTTAGAATTGCAGCGCTGTTACATAACTTATGTACAAATAAATTATATAAATTACTACTTTGGGGGGTTAATTACTTTTGAATGGCGGGGCGACTCCTTAATCACTCGAAAGATTCAGAACATTTAAGAGTGAATTGTTAATAACTAGGTAAATTGACGCAGAAATTAGGTTAACTCTTGTGGGTCTATTAGCAGGCGCTAAGTCAGGTGCGTAGATCGGCTTCCACGTAATTACACGTTACTAACGTCTATTAACTTTCAGACCAGTTGAGATTAATTGTAGACACGCATTTCTGAATAATTACATGGAATAACATAAATATTGAAAAATGGAACGAAAAACGGAATTATTAACATAAATGTGACATGTCCCTTACGCAAGTAACTCTTGTTGTTTATTAACCAAACGCGTTTAAATTTATTATAAACAAAGTTTAGGCTTTAAATTGAAGCTTCTTGACATTTTTTTACTTATTATTAAATAATGTTAACTGTTTAATAATATTATATTTATACTATTATGATATATATATATATAATATTATATTATATTATAATGTTAATTGTGACTTTATCGGAAAGTCTAAAATTCGTTTAAGCAAATAAATGAAATATTAAGAACCCATTTCACAGCTTTGTGTGGCTTAATTGTATATTATCGTATATTCGTATATTATCAGGATATGTGATTGATTTATTCATTTAAATACTAACACAATAAGACGATTTAAATGTCAAACAATCATCGCAGAAAGAGTATTAAAAGTAGTAAATCGATCAGATTTTAATTATTTTAAATATATTGTGCTCCCTGATACTCTTAATATTATTTGTTAGATCAATTATTCTACTTGTGACTGTGAATCACATACTTGAATCATCACATACTTTCTATGAATCAAATTCCAACGAGCGTTAAAAGTAACCTTCATGTCGACCAAAACAGTATTATACTGATTCCAACAAGAATATCATAGTTATTGAATAGTATAGCTCAATTAGAGTTACTAAAACGCTACTAATATGTGCAAGATTGGACGTTTTGTGGTTGTTGTGATGGGCGAATGCTCACCCCAAGTCGGTGAGTTCCATCATGGATGGAATATGGAAGTCCAGTTGGTTGAATGCGATCCCGAAGGACTGTCTGAGCAGCAGATACCTCTCAATAGCTTCTTGGGCCATCGGCACACTGAACTTTTTGGTACGGAGGAATCTCAGAAGGAAGCTGGAATCTACATAAAACAAAGAATTACAACAACTGTATTGCTTCCACGACATTTCTCAAATTATCATAATCTCGATTTATTAAAGCATACAATGCTAGCATATTTTTTTGAGATAGTGAAAATTTGAAGCAAAGTCGCACTAGAAACACCTATAATTTATTATTTATATTTTTTCATATTCATTATACTTCAATCTAATCTTTTAGTTACTGCTTTAAGACTTTAAATGTTATTTAATCAAATTATTACTTTAAAATGTTATAAATAATACTTCATTGGTTAGTACAAATAATTATATTTTATTAAAAATGGCAATGTGGACAAAAGTAGAAAGAAGCCCTTGTCTTGAAATCCTTACTTACCTTAAATGTTAAAAATAAAATCTGAAAAAAATATTTTACAACAAAAAGATGTATTATGAGAGAAGTTTATGAACTTTTAGAGTAGAGATTATGTAAATATTGTCTCTATATATGTATACGTATAATATTTAAAAGCTTTACAATTTATTTATTCTAACGAGAAGATGTTTTTCGTAAATATGCGAGTATACAATTTAAAAATAATAATAAGATTTCACATTAAAAAAATCCCAAATGAAACATAGATATTATATGAATGATAACTACATTGAATTTGAAAGAATTGTTTAAACGATTTAATTGTATTACAATATATATACCTTATAAACTAACTTTAATTATTGAATATTTTTGAAACATATTTCTATACTAAATCGTAGTATTAATATGTAAATGCAAATAGTATCAGTTTTTAATGAAATTGGAATAAAAACTTGAATATTGTTAAGATTATATTAATAAACTTAACTATGAGAAGCGTTTTTACGGCATCCTATATACATTACGTATTTATTATCATAAAAGTAAAAATACTGTTTTTACGATTAATAAAACAATTTTATTTCAAACACTTATATAATGATTGTCTATTTTATATCAGTCTAATATATATGTAAATTTGACTTATAAATTTACTTCTAAAATAACATAATGTAATGGGTAAGTGCAATTTTTATAATTAATGGAAAGAAGACTTATCGTATGTTGGGTCATTGTTCGATCTGTGATAATATTGAAAATATTATGAATGTTAGGTTGGGTAAGGTGATGGGTAAAATCATTTGATAAAACCAAGTTTGTAAGGAAATTAGAACAGATTAGCTTATTTTTGACAAGATAAGGATCTATTAAGATCAGTAAAGATAAGGCCATTTAAAGTTGTGACTATTTTGAATTGGTTACACAAGGTGTTGGTTATGTCTGTTTAGTTAAAAACTGAAAATTTCTAGACTTACTAAAGTGATGCGTTAGGTTTGGTAAAATGCACTTTCTGAGCGAGATCTATTTAATATATTTTACGTTAGGTCAGATGAGTTTGATTAAATGTAATTAGTTAGGTTAAGTCCAGAATTTAATCATTAAGAAATGAGAGGTTCTTGGAAATTGTCTAAATTTCTTTTCCAGATGTATTGTTACCGATCTGGTTAAGATCTATTTGAAATCTAGCATATTAAGTGAGGTCTGATGACTTTGATTATAAGTGAAGGGTAGGTAGGTTCAGACGTGAGGGGTTAGGTTGGGTGCTGAATTCGATTACTTAATAGTAAGGGGTTAGGTTATATTCAGTTTGTTGCGTAATGTGATAACATAGAATTGATTGCTTAGATTAAGTGCAGAATGTGATTAGTTAGTAGTGATGTGACTTGGGGAGAGTGTCTGGTGGTCGGTCCCTTTTTAGATCCACGTTACCCATGCGGATGGCCGCGATGCGCGGGTTCTGCACGGCCCACTCCCGCAGTGAGGTGAGTGCCTGGGCGCGCCCTGCCGCAGTCTCCCTCAGCTCGTCCTCCGCCATCTTCTGCAGACTCTCGCTGAGAGGGCAGTCGTAGTCGTCGGCGTCGCTGACGAAACGCATCTTCAACTTGCCAGCCATGTCTTATCTGCAGACAAAGAACGGCACTCTTAAGTCACTTAGAAGCAAAAATACAGTATGTGACAAGAAAACGCTTGCA
The DNA here is from genome assembly GCA_022606575.1 of Glossosoma conforme. Lineage (NCBI taxonomy): Eukaryota > Metazoa > Arthropoda > Insecta > Trichoptera > Glossosomatidae > Glossosoma > Glossosoma conforme. The sequence continues at coordinate 43,973 of JAGTXR010000400.1, forward strand.
GTGTCTCATAACGAAAAGTGTGAAATGTTAGCAGCGAAATTACTAAATATATTTTTACAAAGAGTAACGATTGAAGATGTTTATACTAAAATACAAAACTATAGTTGAGAATATATAGCTTGATCCCCTGAGTATTTACCAAATAATTGACACATATTAGATTTTAAAAGTAATGATGGGAATTAATGTAACTCTTGATGACACAAAAAACTAATATTTCGCCCCGACTTACAGTGACTTCAAAAAGCTTAAATTTTATTTATAAGGATTATTATAAGTATATTTCTTTAGTTAAAAGCCCAGGGATAATAGTAATTTTTCTCGAGTATATGTTATGTACTAGCCGCGCAAAATACCTTAAGTATTATTTCGGAAATTCTCTTATCGCATTTTTAACGAATATTTTTTTTTAATATTTTTTTTTTCCGCAAAATTCTTTAGGTCGTTTTGTTTTATTGAGATGTAATTAAAATACTAAGTTTTTTTCAACATCCTAAAAAAAGGAATTTTCTTTCAAAAAATTTGTGTGCAAAAAAATGCGCGACATTGAAAGTATTACGTTTTAAATTAGATTAAGAAAAAATGTGTATTTAAGAATATTTATCGCTTTAATTACAATAATAAAGCAGTCGAAATACAGACAATACCTTATTGACCATTGTAGCTCTCTTAAGACAATAATAATAACACTTTAAGCACTGCACTAATTTCGTGAAATTATTCATATTCACGTGGAATATCACAAATGTTTATTATATAGAAAACTGTCTGATTTTATAGATGTTGTGTGAAGCGATCTCACAACTTGAATGATATTATAACTATGTGGTCGATCTAAACTCTAACGGAACGATACATTGACCTGCTACGATAACGGAACAGTTTTTTCAAACACTTGACTTAAGCGTAAAAAACGATTGCCCAAATTTAATGTTGCTTTTTGTATTAAAAATGGCATCGATCCGTGAAGGCGTCCGAGAGGAAATGGACACAAACGAGTGGTTTGGTAAAATAATAAAACCCGAAGAAGCTAAATAGAAATATCAATGAAAACAGGAAGCCTAAGCATATACTTTTACATATTATTTTTAATTAATAGATTTACAAATACAATTCAATAGCGAATTTCATCCTCATTGACATTCATCTCATTAATACCGCCAAAAAACTGCAGACGCTGGGATTCGAACCGTGAACTTTCCACATTTGTTCTATTCTATACACAGCGCTGGTCCATTTACTAATTGCTTCCTCTTACTGACTTGAAATTATTATTTTTAATGTAAACATAGACATACAGAATAATACCCACAAACATTGATGGAAAAATCCAATACCATTCTAAGGTTGTATTGATATACTTATAGTTTAAGATCTATCTACGTCATTACAATATAGTCCAATGTTCACACATCATCTGTTTTTAAGGAGATTCGTTGTGAATGGATGATATTTACAGAATATCTTTTAGTAGGAACGTTGGCTAAAGTAGCACAAAAATAACGTCAGCTACTATGAGAGAACTCTAAAAACATATTTTTTTCTGTGGCTCTTACTTTTTTCATCATCTTTTTTTAGTGTTATCTATGATAACGGACGATACTTTGATAAAATTACAACACTGCACGCAATAAATCATTATGTATGCTTAGCTCATTCTCTTTTAAAAATAACCTTTAATGCAATTTATATCGAGTGATTCAAGTATTCTTAAGTAAATGTTTACGGACTTATCTTACTTATTTATTATATGTTAATGATTCAACTATGAATATTTAATAAATAAGTTACAAAACTTTACTTATCAACTTAATATAACTGGCGAGTAATTCAATAATGTCATTAGAATATAATTATATTACGCGTAAATTATATCAAAACAGTCCGAGTATTGAAAAATGATTATATAACAATAATAACACTAACAAAAAGTGTACGTATTTATTTCAAAGTGGGTAAGCATTGATTGTTACGTAAATAGTTACTCCAAAGTGGCACAGATGATCGACGCACATGCGCAATACAATCTACCAAATAAAAGTAATCTCACACAAGTGTGTGAGTCGACTTGTTCTTCGTTGCGGCGTCATTGAGTGAGATTCAATGCAATTTGAATCGGCGGGTTTTAAAGGTCCCGTTAATGAGAGTGCTTATGCAATAGGACACTGTAATATGAAAATAATTAATGTCTGAAATGTCAGTCAAGTCATTGGTTTCCGCGTTGCGCCACCGAAATCAGAGCACAGACATTAGACAGTTCTGAACACACCTGAATCGTCAAAGGAATTACTGTAATGGACATCTACAGTAATTATTGCCAATATTATGTTTTTTTATTGCGCTACACGCAAATCGAGAGCTTTAGAGCTTAAAGCCTTTACATAACATTTGGTATGTCTTTTTCTTTTGCTTTGTAGGCGAAAATAACAAAAAGGCTTTATTGATACGAAAAAAGTACAAGTTTTGACTTCATTGAATCAACTAAATATAAAAGGCGCGTTCTTAAAATGAATTATTTAAATGTACAGTAAAATAATGTAATAATCCACGTGGTTGATGGGTCAAAAACCTCATATTAAAAAAATAACATTAATAAATAAATATCAATTATATAAATTTTATATTACATATTCGTTTTTATTTATTTTACATAAGAAGATGTAAATAAAATAGTACGATAAATTAAAAACACCAGAATTTTTGTCATGACGCAGTCGTTATAAAATAATTTATCTAATACCTATAAAAGTAACAAACAACAAAGACAAGGACGTCCTCATTCTACTGTGCTAATTAGGATTATAAATTGCAAATTAAAAGTCTACTTTTCGGGCCCTTGATGAAAAATTATGTTGATGTAAGAGTTACTTTACCTGCGTATATCAAGTATGTAGTGGTAAAAAAATTAAATGGATATTTATTAAAAAAAAAAGTGAAACTCTTCATATTTTTGCAGACCCTCTGTACTAATTTGATTTAAATAAATCCGCATATGAATCATTAAAATGAATTTCGTTCCGCCGTATTGTGTAAGTATTGAAGTTAATCAAAAAAAGCACAATATTAAATCAATCCTATGAACGTAAGATATGATTCATATATATCGCTCTACAAAAATACTGTTCTATATAACCGATTATCTTCACACGGAGTTTGTATAATTCGAAAAAAAAAATGTAATATAATCGAGAATAATTTACCTAAAAAAAACTTGTAATGAATATATAACATGTTTTTGTGCGCAAAACAATATGTCTGCTATGTTTAAAAGCAGTGAACGAAATTTAAAAAAAAACTTGTTGCGAGATCTTCGCAAAGTAGTTATGTATACAAAAAAAAAACGATAAGCGCAACTGCTGACAGTGACCTAGTCCGAGGCGATCAAGCCGGCATACATTGGTCCATAACATTATATAACACCAATAACCGGTTCCGGGCAAACCATTTCTTCGGCGTGCCTCGCAAAGAAAGACTCGGGGCGTTTTTTCCTCATCCTCCATACAAAGGCGTCGCTGTTTCGACACGGCAATGTGGAAAATTAAATGTTTTATTTGTAATAGTTTTTTTTTATATTTTCGTTTCCGTGTGCGTCAGTTGATATGTTCAAAGCGGTTGTTGAGTTTATACAGCAGTTTCGGCGAACGTTGCAACATTTTATCAGTTTCTGATTTAAGCAATATTGTACAATATATGAGGAGACATTTCCGTCACAGTAAATATTGACCTAAATGCATATTCATAGAAATATCAATTCTTTTAGCAGCATTCTGCTTAAAAAATCATACTAGTATCATAGAACATTAAGTTATGTTGATCTAAATGTTTGAAATACACGTATTATCTTTTATCGTCGATTTTACTTTTCCTGGTTGAAAAAGGACCTTTAACGCAGTGCTTCTTGTTGCTTCTCAGAAATATATTGTTTCCAGAAACGATATATTTTTTTACAGCAAATATTTGTTATATTTCTACCATAAGAGAATAAAAGCTACAATGTGTAACATTTCCCCTCTCTCTCGTTTATTAATCGTTTATTACATTTAAAAATAAGTTTCCCCGGGCTCTTACAAACGATAACCTGACAATAAAAATTATTAAACTTTAGTCGTATCAAATAAAATACTATTTATTTATTTTGTTTTACTTATATCTTTTTTTATATATTTTTATGTAAAGGAAAAATGCAAAAATGACTTTTTTTTAATTTTTTGCATTATAATAAAAATACATACATTTAGAGAAATTGTTGAATAAGAAACTAAAATATTTTCAAATAAACGGTTTTGGCGCTAAGGTACGTAAATTAATTATGTAGAGATTTTTTAAATTTAAGATATGCTCACTAATAGAAAATCACAAAATTTGTAATGGAGAATATTTAAATGACTGTAACATTGTGTGCATCAGTGAATATCATAAAAACTACCTTTTATTAATAAGCTTCATTACTCGTAAAAGCATATTTATAAAAGAAAACCGTAGCATATTACATTCATATATCACTACTGGCAAGATTTGGACAGACAGGATTTGGTAAATACATACTTAGAAGAATAAACTTGTCGTGGGAAAGCATTTAATATGCCACGGATTGATACAATTTCCTATGATATACATTACAAAGAAATTTCAGTTACATAAGAAGTGGAGTTGTAGGTGTAAAAATGTACAATTATAACGCATTTTCCTTCCTTTAATACAAATAAGGCCGCATAGATTATCGTACTTCATCTATAATTACTTCGGCAATATCTCGGTACAAACCTATTATATTTCTTCGTAATAATTCGTAAGAAGAATATGCGTTTTAAGATGTGAAAGGAATCGTATAAAAAGGCGAGTACTTTATTGAGCACAGAGAACACCCTGGTATAAAACCGAGTTCATACAGATGTATGCTTACCAGGAAATTAAACTAGTTACCTTGAAGACAAAAAAGGAAAAATGTGGAAAACTCTCACAGCCAGCAAAGTGTTGATCTTGGAATTTCTTACTTGAGAAACACGGTTTTTTTCTAGTTTTTTCAACTGTCTGAGATAATATACTTTTTTTAAAAATTAGTCTTAAATATTTCAACAAATTTAGGGCTTAGGTGTCAAACAAAAAATATATTTTTATTTTAGGTTTGCATAATTTAATTTTAATCATAAAATTTGATGAAAATATTCTTTCTCGCTTAAAAATTTAAATTCGTAAGAAATGTTTTAAAATAAATTATTTCGTAAATGAGTCACATTACACTCTAATTATAAAGATTCATTACAATTCCATAACTTCCAATTAAAAAAAAAAAAACAAAAATGCGCGAAGAATCTTACATGCTTTACAGAAAGTTACTTTTGTTTTCAAAGACGATTGAATTATAAATTTATTTAAATTTCAAAAAAATATTAATTTAAGGTACATTAAATTTAAATAATATTTTCTTTATTTTAATTTTAAAATGCTTTATATTTTTATGTCCAATATTTGAAGATTTTATAAATATGATAAGCTACAATAATTTATGTTTTTTTAAAGAGTACCGAATAATTAATCATAAAATTATAAATGCTTATTTGTAATATTAATTAAAATTATAATGTGACAGTGAGATATTGACGATAATAAACCTTTCAAGCTAATCCTTAAAATTTATCAAATCACGTCCAATATACCTGCAGAACATTGAATAGTGATAAATATTACTTAAATTATTATATATTGTCTTTTAACACGTTTTACGCCAAATGTTTTTAATGCATTCGACTCAGAGGCGCCATATAGGTCACATTCAATGTTAAAATTCCATTGAAATGTAACCGCCGGCGTACAGGGACTGTTTGTTCGAAAAAAAAACGTAAGTCATCGGTAACTTACAGGGCGCCCTTTTCAACAACAGCGTAGGTCGCCGGTGGCGTGGAACGTGTTTAAATACACAATCAAAGAAATGTTTAAATTTCACGTGATAATTCATAATGAACGTTCTCGTGTGATGCATCTATCGACCTTTAAACGCCGTTTGTTCCGCGTTCGACAAAACGATCGGTTCTCGAGTCTCGATCTGGGTTGCGGAGGACGGTCGCTAGTCAGTTGCCTGACCCACATGGGCCGATCTCGCTCTCGGTTGTTCCTCGTTATTTACAACCCGAAGAGAAAGTGCGGAGATCAGTTCGGAACAGAGCATTCATTGCGCCAACGACCGGCGTTATGTCACAACCCGCGAAGCTGTTATACAACACTGTACCGCAGCCCAGCGGCAAAACTCGCTACACGACGTTTTGTGCCCTAAATTCAAATTGTATACGTGTATCATATTTTTTTTAATTAAAAAAAAATCTTGCATCACATCAATACAACGCTCTCATTTTTAATTCATATTATTTAACTACATTAGTAGAGATGGACTTATCAGTTGCCAACAGCAACTTAATCAGAATAAGCGCATTATTTACAATTCTACTTTATTCTCAGCTATTATGTGAGTATAAAAAAAAACATTTTACTTTATAAATACATTTTTAAATCAAATCACTTACTCTAGTCAAAAATACGCGCTTATCTTTAATTTTACATATAATTTAAAATCAGTAATGTGCGCGTAATAAGAAGTAACAAATCTCTTAAAAAGTAACATTTTGGAAAATAAGGAAATAAAAACATGTAGAAAATACTGTTTTTTTATATATCTATTATAATGTCGTTCTTTGCTTTCTAATTTGAAAATCATCTTTTAAGTATTTTTATTGATTATAAACCAACTGAGTATTCCTGTTCCCCAGTGAACTTTATGTACTATAGTTCAAAAGGGACGGTTGGATACTGGATGTGAGAAAGGATAATCGAAAAACTGATAATAAATCATAAATACTATTAGAATGAACATAATTATACATTACAAATTTCGCAAGCCATAAGTAAATAAGTCATAAAATAAAATTAAAAAGTATGATTAGTGATTATAATTGACTTAATTGACTGTGGAATCTTACAACAAGTCTTACCGTGCTATGGAGAGATCTTTGCTCGTAGTGTCGCGAAAATATAGAATCCGAAACGAGGATATCCGCAGAAGAACTCAAATAGTGGAGGCTACCCAACGAATAGGCACACTCAAGTAGCAATGGGCAGGACATATATGTCGAAGAGATGACGGTCGATGTGGAAGAAAGGTATTGGAGTGGCGCCCAAGAACTGGCATACGAAACATGCAAGATGGACTGACGACATAAGAAGATTAGCGGGAGAAACCTAGATGCGGTACGCATCGCTTTTTGTTCTACGATTATATTCGATGATTATCGAATATAGATTATCGAATATACATTTTAAATCACAAAATAATACAGAATGTATTCGATTATATTTGGTTACAATGTAACATCCTTGCAAAAATAATGAATCACTGCATTAATAATATTTTCACACAATTACAAAATTAAAACATTTTATATTGTTTCGAGGTTTGCATCTTAGAATGAAACATAAAGTAAGAAAACACACAAAGAAATATATTCGCAAATGCATAACCAAACACTATACAGTACATGTCCAATGATATATTTCACACCACGCGCAAAACAAGTATATAATTTGAAAAATATGTTTGAACTTTATTTTTTCACATTTTCGAATTGCTTATAAATAGTTGCACAGCATTTTGCATTGATCGCGGCGTTTTTGTTGTGTACTTACCAAGGAAGAAAAGTGGCCCGGTGCGAACGCTCTCCGCCCGGCAGACTGTCAGGCTCGACTCTATGTGCCTTTGTGCCCAAAACATACAGCTGTTATATAAGAATCTTACACGAAGAGCACGCTGACCTCGATAGGGACCGCTGGGAGGCGGTAATGGTAGCTCATGTACAAAGGGGAAGTTGCAAAACAGCTGTCAATTTCTACCTCATTAAATGAGTACGTTTTGGGACTAGATTCCATCGGGATGAATTAACAGTCTTATACTATACTGTATGATAAAAGTTATGACTATTATGCTGATGTAAGTGTAGAAAAACGTTATTAGATATTATGATATTTATGTGCCATCTAAATACGAGTACAATAGTAAATGCTTCTGTGGTATCGCTAACTGGATCAGGAATTTGCAACCCCCATTTATTTGTAACTGAGATTATTCCTTTATTGCTTGCCTCAATTTTTCATATAACGGTCTCTTCGTTGTTGTTATTTCGAGTTAAACCGCCTCTTAATATGAAATGTTCCAGAACTCGGGAACATTGAGCTAATCATCCGATTTTATAAAAATATTATAGAAGGTTAAACGGTATTTTATTTGTAAATTTATACATTTTTGCCATTTGAGAACATTCTTATAATGTAATGAATAACGTGTTATCTGTCTAGTGATACGATTTGCTAATATGGATTACTACGAATTGGAAACCTTTTTATTTATAAAAAGTGGAGTGCTTAAGTAAAAAATATAATCCAGATCCGATAAAAAATAAGTGTCTTATCTTTATCAATCATTCTAAATTTATCTGATATATATGGTAATGAGGGATGTCGATTGCTTGCTGTAGGCCCTACTTACATGATGATTGTAGTTGTGATAAATAGACGACAAAACTTAAGCAATAAAAGATATTTAATAATATATTCCTGCTGGATTAAGACAACATATCCTCAAGCTGTGCTTAAAAATATAAACGTGAACTTCCATTTAGTTTTAAAGGTTATTCACGATTACTTGTATAACAGTAAGTATCTAAGAATTTTAACAGATTTATAATTGTAATGTTTGATGTTGAATTCATATCGAATAATTTTATTGTAAAAACAAGTAAAAACTTTGGTATGCAAATATACTATCAAAGAATGAGGAAGCTTTAAGCTCCACTTATTATTACATCATACTTATCAGCATTGTCAATATTACGAAAATAAAAGATCAGCAATCGTTCTACTTTAAGTTTGTTACGGAACAACAAAAAGTTTCTGTCACGGTCGTAAAAAGTGCGACTGACAAGAAATGGCAAAGTAGTGAGTTTTCAATTATCTGCATTCGGTTTCCGGCAAACCGCGTGATCTAACTGCAAGCGTTTTCCACCTCACGTTACTTCTATTATTGCCCAAGACGTCGGTCCAATACATTTCATAATAAATTATGTTAGAGGCGGCGATTAATAACTCCTAGGCTTATTCGTCGATGAGTTGCTTGTTATATAACGGCTTGGTAATATTGCAGCGCGCGGTAGAATATCCATTTCAAAACACGGTCTTAATTGGTGACCTAGAAATTGGTATTACGTCTTTCTCTCGAGAATTAACCTACTTTAGAGCTATCTAGAAAAAACTATTATTCATACATTGCACATATCATAAGATAATAATTAATACAAATGTTTTTATAAATTTAATATATTACATGACATTATATATTGTTTTTCACAATATGTACTGACACTCCAGCCGTCTGGCTCTCATCATTAGTTAGAATCTAAGTAATGATGAGAGCCAGACGTAGCCATGTATCTAAGTCTTAGATACATGCTAGGCAATGCAGTCGTAACCTAACATTACAAAAAGCGAATATGTTGACGACTTTTGGAAGATGTTTGACCGGATCGTATTTTCAAATAAAGAAAGAATACATTACTTTAAACTATTTTTTAAAAAAATATTTTTAAAAACCCTGAAATAAAGTGCGAGTATTCAAAAGGCTGTCGGCCGCAAATGTCATATTATATAAGAAATGAGTAACAATTATTTAACCTCTTTAATGCATCTGCCCATTCTGCGAATATGAAAGAGGCATTATTAACCAAATACAGCATTTTCCCGATTCATCAGGATCCGTCAATTCCCAAGTGAAATGCCTTTACAATTCGTTTGACTATTCGCCCAATTAAAAAAGTGGTTTGTTCTTTTATGTTGCCGGTACACTCAAAGCAATCGGGTATAAACATTTGTTTCTTTTTAAAATAAAATTATTATTGTGATTTAGGGAATATGCTACATGAGATCAGATATTTTTTTTTTATATTTATTTTTACATATGTACATATAAATAAATACCGTTTATATTTAAAAGTAGCACGAAAAGTATCTTAAAACATTGAATGTTAATTATTTTCTTAGATTATACTGACTTTAAAATGTGGAATTTAATGATTCTTGGTATTACATTCATTTGAAGTAAAAATAATAAAAGTAAAAGGAGAACGTTGGTATGTCGGATGACATAAATTCAATTTGAATAGACGAATATAACGGGTCCGCCAAATAACTTTTTTTTTTGAAAATGGGGCGCAAAACATCGAGTGTAGCTTCGGCTGTGTGGCATGTAGCGCCGTCTTGTTGAAACCAAATGTTGCCAATATCTTCTTCTTTAATTTTTGTGAACAAAAATGGCCCAATAACGATCGCCATTGACTGTAACGGCCACTCCTTGCTCATTTTTGAAGAAAAATAGTCTGATTTTCAAAGTAATGTCGCAATATTTTTCAGCGTTGTTCAACCGTATACACAACTATATTTGTTTAGCGGAAAGATAAAACTAATTATCTGTTAAATCAGACATGAGTTAAGTGTTACCATTCACGAAATAAGCACTAGTTAAAAAAAAACGTTAGATGGCGGACAATAGCATGATTTTCAAAGTAATGTCGCAATATTTCCCAGCGTTGTTCAAGCGTATACACAACCATATTCGTTTAGCGGAAAGATAAAACTAATTGTCTGTCAAATCACACATGAGCTAAGTGTTACCATTCACGAAATAAATACTAGTTGAAAAAAAAAACGTTAGATGGCAGACCCTATATGATTCAAAATAATCAAATGAAGAAATGCATTAATGCATTTTAATAATAAGTTACTTTTCATTAGTTGAACAATGTTTTTTATGCAAATAACTATGAAAATTGAGTTGAACCTCACCGTATGACCAAACGGTTCAGGCCTATGTCTAATAAATATTATTAAATATTATTAAAAACGTGCCTCGATTACTACATTTTGTTTTTATATTTAAGCGCTAGAACCTCGCTTTGGAAGGCTGTCAATTATTAGCAAGGGATTAATCACGGATGAAGACATATATGTAATGGAATACTAAAGATTTTTGTTTATTTTCTTATATATTATCATTGTATGCATAATAATTGCATTTATTAAAAATAACGCTTTTTATTCAGTTTTTAAAACTATTAAGAAATATGTTTAAATATATTTTTTAACGAGTTCTTAGACAAATATTGCCATGTGACCATATAAACTTTCATCATCTGAAGGAGGCTCGGCTTAACTATTTCCCACTTTGAATAAATTGTAATATTATGAAATTTCTCATTTTTTCTATATGCAATATTTTGAAATTGATAGTAAATTGACGCGCAATATTAAGCAAATAGCTTAACTATTTGTCAACTGTTAAGCCCTTGAAAAAGATCGTTTATTCGACGTATTATTTTAAAATTGATGAATAATCAGCATAATTTCAAATTAAAATTATTGTTTAACCGTGAAATATTTATATATTATTTGCCTACCGGTTTTTAATGTCCTTCTAAAGGTTTCTTGTTTTTGGAGAGTTTATCGAAAAATTCTGAAATATCTGTGATACTTCCTAATATGTAGACGTTTGTATCTAAAATATACTATGGCGTCATTTATACTTCGATAATTAAGTATTAATTTTAAAGATACTCTTACAATAATTAAATTCATACGAACAACCTTAATAAAGCATTCAATCCATTATAAGTTATTTATTTGTAAAAACATTAAATATTTGACAACTTATTGTCACTTTAATGAAATTGTATAATTAGAAGATAAAGATTTTTTTTTTAGATACTATGCATTTTAATTATTACTATTTTTGCGACGTTTCGAATATTTTTGTACACTGTTTAAAATTTAAATACAGAAGTAACAATGAGATTATACATTCGATTTCCGGACGTCAAAAAAGTGCAGCGAACTGGATATTTGTTGCAATTTCAAAAAAATATGCTAATTTGCATAAAAATATTGTTTTTATTGAAATGGTAATCATTTAAAATGTTGATTCGGTGACCAATTAACAACTTGGAATATAATGACAATAAATAACAAATATATTGGATTATTTTATTAATCAATTATTTTGTGCGAATAAGGCGTAAAAATATTTATAGATGTTGTTGGCGGAAGTAATATTAATGAAAATATTTCGCATAGTATCTTCATTGCAATATATTTCTGTTTTTTTTTATTGTATTTACATGTTATTACTTTTTACGCATTCTATAATAATTTGATAAGATAATTTGTATCAAAGCTTAAAAAAATCATTTGTTTCAATTTGCAACAATGTAGGAAACCTGCTAATAATAACACAATTATGAATTATTAAAATACAATATTTTCGAATAAGTTTTATAAAATTCTATGTATTTTTAAATTATATAACGAACCATTTTTAAAACATTCTTTGACAATTCAATTACGCAGATGTATAATTGTTATTTTAATAAATAACCAATGTACGACTGAGGTTCGATGAAAGGAAAATCCTGATCTATCTTCTTCTCGTGATGGGGGGCGAGCGACAACATTAGTTTGCCAATATAGACAGGGACCGAATGTTGGCCGGAATAAGCTAACATCCAGCTAACCTCATCAGGTCAAGCTGGTGAGGGCACTCTATTGTCCTGGAGGTCGTAAATGCTCTCCTAAGGCGGATGAACCTTTATGGTCAACGGCATTGAATGTGTAAATAAAGAGGAAAATACCACATTAAAGTTCCAAACGGCATCTCATGTATCAGAAAATTTGATTGCATCTCAAGTAAACTAAGATCGAGAAGAGTTGAGATCGAGGTGCAAGATTTTGTTGATGCAAACAAAACTATTGGATTGATACTATGAAGAACTACGACTAACATTTGTTCACTAACAATTGTTTTCAGTAATTATTTACTTATAATTTCAATAATGTATTTTCTTATTTTTTGCAAACAATATTTTACTCATAATGTATTCTAATAAAGTGATTGAAATTTCAACTGACATTTAGAATAGATTTATGTCTAATAGTTTTATATCCTTAAAACCATATCCACCGCCAACACATCTTACACTTATCAAACTATATTTTTTTTGCTATATGTACTACAATTGAAGTCATCAATCATATTGAGCTTTTGATAATTGATCAAATAAATGAGACAATTATAAAATTAATATGTCATAATAATCATATAAAACATTAAAATACCAAAATATCATGTATGATACAAACTTAAAATACAATTTATCAATTTCCATGATCGAATAAACTATATTTTTATGACAATAGAATAAAATAATAATAGCAAAACAATAACTTCCTAAGCAATATATGTATTAATTTTTTTTTTAAATATTCGTAAATTAGTTTGTTTTATTGAAAATGATTTTTTCATTTTAAATATTTATTAATTGAAAAAAAAATACTATCTCTTTGTAACACACAAACAAACATAGCAAAAATAATGCACTTAAAAATTACTAAAAAAAAACTACATACCTTTTGGTAAAGAGTTGCACGAAACACCAAAAATCACTCAAGGACGAGACTCTAAGGATGTTTTTCCGCAAGAAAGTTTTCCTTCTAAGCGGTTCAAAAAACTTTTAAACCTTGAAATATTTCGGTTTATGATCTAGTGGAGCACACTTGAGGAGCTTTCGGTGGATGGGGCGGAGCCTTGTGGGGAGCACTTGTTGGATGCAAGCTGGGGGCAGTTGGACTGTGGCTGTGAGGAGCCCGCGCAAGTATATGTAACAATCACCCCTCTACTGGGAGTGTTCCGCCCCCCCACGACTCCGGGTAGTGCGGGCCCGAATGTCAGGTGCATGGAACAGCAGTATGGTACGCATGCGCAGAGCCGGCTACCAAAAAACATCATCATTTAGAACAGATCGAGAATATTCATTATTAGTTATTTTTTTTCATCCATCAGAATGAATGTTTTTTTTGTTCAGAATATAAAATAAATTTATTTTTATTTTGCATTATTGAATATGTTCTGCATATATATTATAACCTTATTTAACCTAACCTACACTAAGTAAGCTTATTAAACATGTTTATAATTAAAAAAGAAAATGTTCTGAACAAAAGTTGATTTCAATTCTGATTTATTTTAATGCATTTTTTTATTTTTTAAGTCGTCGAGTTACTCTTTACTCTTACATTTCATCAAGTACTATATAATAAGAAACTAATTAAGAATAATTGATAAATAACTGTAGATTTTCTGAAAGTACTTTTTACAATATTTTATTTGTATTTTTGTAAACATAGATGTGTTCAATAAAGTAATATGCATATTTTCATAAAACAAATTATAACCAAAAAGAAAGAATTAATAATAAATAGTCGCAAATAGTAATTTTCAATGTCATTACAAATATATATTACATATACATATTAAAGAAATTATTAATAATATTAATAGTGCTAAACAATATCCCTTGCTTTTGGCAACCTGCAAATATATTTTAATAATGATAGTTAATAATAAATATTGAATTATGTTTTTGAGACAAACAATTTTTTACAGCCAAGATCGATTCTTAGCTTAAAACATATTTTTCTACATGTAATATTTAGCCGCAATGAGCAGCAGAAAATTAACATATCAATGCTAGGAGAACCCCTAAAAGATGCAAAAGAATTTGTATACCTTGGAAGTACGATCACCTGGGATGGCAGAACAAAGAGAGAAGTCAACAGTCGCATACATCAAGCAAGGCTAGCTTTCAATAAAAAAGCCAAAATTCTTGAGACAAAGAATATTTCTTTAGGGCTCCGCAAGCAACTTGCCAAAACACTTGTTTGGAGCATCTTAATGTACGGCTGTGAGACATGGTGCTTATCTGAAAGTGATAAAAAAAGACTAGAGACCTTTGAGATGTGGTCGTACAGAAGAATTCTCGGAATTTCCCGGAGAGACCACGTCACGAACAATGAGGTTCTCAGGATAATCAAGGAAGATAGGCACCTAATAAGAACCATCTCAGAGAGGCGAGCCCGATGGGTTGGTATCATCATGCGCCACGGTGGTCTTCTTCACGATATTGTGGAGATGATGGTTGACGGGAGTATTTGCGGCAAGTATTCGAGGACATGAATTGTAGCGCTTATGCTGAAAGGGGTTGTGGAGGACCGAGAGGAATGGAGATCGAGATGCAATATTCTGTTGCTGCAAACCAATCCACCGGATTGATACTACGAAGAAGATTATTTAGTAATAATAGGAATATTTTTAAACGAAACTGCATTTCATGTTCTATTAAATAGATAATTTAATTTTGATTTTATAAATCCACATTGCTGCTGATTTTTTTAACGTCGAAATCTAACCATTCAATTCGATTTATTGTTCTTTTTTCTAATATTTAAATCGTTACCTATTTGAAGTCGAACATGCATCAGTGAAATATGCTCCTAACCGGCCCTGTTTGATGCACGTTTCTTCTGATGGAAGCCGCGCGGGGTTCGTGGCTGAAATTGTGGATTATTTTCGTTGCAAAACAGTTGCGCAATACTAGAGTGACGTCACAACACAGAAATAACACAAACCACCAAAATGCGACAAAGAGATGTCAGAACGCCAAGAATAACTCTACCCAGTACTGAGATGTGTACAAGTATTTTTTTCGATTTTTAAATCGATCGTAAATTCAGTGTCTGGACAAATGATCGAATCAATTTGGTCGATGCACATGTTGACCAACGAAAACATGATCGAACGAATATTTAACCAAATAAATATGGCGTGCTTATAAGAATTATATGAAGTGCTCAAAATATTTATATTCTTGTTTTGAATTAAATTACGACAAATTTTTATTATTTTAACTTTAGGAAGTGCTTGAATAATTGTTTTTATACAAAAATGTTGTTGCGGTAAAAAAACAAGTTTAAATGTTATTAATTTAAATTGTATCCTTAAAATTTTGAAAGCAATTACGTTTGCCGGCGGTCATAGCTCAATGGTAAAGCGCTTGCTTTGCAAGCCAAAGGTCGTGGGTTCGATCCCCGACGGAGATTAAAAAAAAAAAAAAAAGGATATTTAATCGATTTCTGAGCTCTAAAATACCCCGGTTGGTGTGATTTTGATCCATCACTTGTAAAATGTCAGTCATAGCCTATCAATTAAAATTGGTGGTAGACAAAAGTCGTCCCGTAAAGACCACCCATTCATAGTAGATTCCTGTAATAATAAAGGATGATGCGTGAATCTCGGGCTGTAGTCTATGACGTTGGCGGATCAACACTCCACATGCAGCGTTTAGCCATATACACCATGGTAAGCGTCATAGAATTCCACAGATGAGACAAAAAATTACTATCACCGTCCGTCGGTATTCTCCAGTATGTGTTTACATAAAAAAAAAAAAAAACGTTGTACTCAAAATATGATGAATGCCTACAAAAGACATGAGAAGCTAAAAATTCCTCTTATTTATATGTTTTACTTATAATTTTACATCTCAAGACAAATATTAGTGGAAATAGATAGTCATCTCCAATTTTATGTCTTCAAAAATTTAAATACAAATATTATTTCTTTCAATTTTATGCAGTCGCATGCAGGAGAGCACAATCATTCGAGACCATTGCACTTTATGTCTTTTGTCCAGGGTGGCTAGACGCTGCACTCGGAAAACGTGTGTTGTGTGTGGATTAGGGAAATTGCAAGTGTATACTTAATTGTTTCTTGAGGAGATCCAGATTGTATGAAGGAGGAAACACGTACAGTGGAAGAGCATTCCGAAGCTTACCGGTGGCATTAAGAAGGGAACTTTGGAAACTATCAGTTTTAATTATTCTATTATGGGATTTTGTAAATCATTCCTCGTGGGGAATTTCAAACCAAATAAGACAGAGAATTCGAGAATTCAGAAAGTTCTTAACAAATAAGATAAGAAAAAAATGATCTAAAGTTATAATAAAATGATATCATTGTATTTATTATACATAAGAAGATCGGGATATGGCGTGAAAAGTTGCGTGTTCCAGATACTTTTTGAAAATTCGAGGAGCATGGATGTGCTACTTTCCACGGTTGGAAGCCTTGAATTTCTCCGCGATATATTGCTTAATAATAAATTACCGAAAACGAACGAAAAGTACTTGTTACTTCACATCGCGGAAGCGTATAGCAAGTACCCATTAAATGCTATGTGTTGAACACTAACAAAAATGTTTCCCATATGTACACATTGTCCATACAATATATCTTACACATATTTGCATAAAGTCCGGCTTATGCTCAAAACATATTAAATTATGCAAAAAGATGTTAAATCATTTTTTGTATTATAGTATCGGATTTTATCCGAAGTTGCTCGTTATTTTTTTTCATCTTGATATTGGGTTGTACCAAGTTGTAAAATAATTTTATTCATACAGAAACCTTCCTGGATGGGCAATTACCATATTAGGAATAGGTGGAAGAAATTGGCCGGTGGCCGAGCGGTATAATTTTCTGGACAAAATGGTTGGTTCCAAAGGTCCGCGGTTCGCATACCGCTTCCGCCGATATTTTTTCTGAATGATTTGACTCGTTTAAGGATTTTTATGTATAGTATATGTATATTTAATTGCTTAATTACCATATTGTAAAAATGACATCGTATATAAGTAATTAACATACATACATTTGTATATTCGTTTTTATAAAGATTATAGTAAGAATATGATTTAAATACTACTTTTACATACAATATAATAAACCAATGTAAAATGATAGAAATAAAAATAATGACATATATTCGTCTAAATTCTAGGTTCACTAAGTCATTTCTGCCGTTATGATCACGTGCGTTGCTCTTCTGAACTCAAAGAATTAAATACTTTTGGACCCACCCACAACCGACAATCTCGTATCGAATATGTACGAAGTATACACAGTTAAATCATGTCGTAAAAGAACTGGTCAATTCTTAAATTTCCTAAGCTCTGTAATGTTATTTCAGGATCTATGTTCCCTTCTTTATACAAACTAGATCTTTTTGAACAACCTTTCAATGTGCACAGATTTAAATAACAGTAATATACGTAATGTCCCCAATACTTACTCAAACATGACACATTATTTCCGTACGCAGCGTCCAGCCACCCGGCTGAACGAAATAACATTTTGTTTAATAATATTCTACTTATTGTGACAAGTTTTGCTCTCCCGCTCACACTTCTTACACCTTTGCCTCTACAGTTACGCCTTCATATTGAACGTGAAATATCTTTTGTGAATTACAGTCAACTTTCCTACAAAGTTTTCATAAGATCATATATTCATCCCGATGTTCCCGAGGCCTGGACCATTTAGTCCTAAGAGTCGATTCACCCCAAAATAACAATGTTGTACAAACTGTCATATAAAAAATCGACATGAATTCAATAGCAAAAATCTATTGTTAGAAATCAACAAAAATTGCGAATTAGGAGAGTTGATATGTAATGTTTAATGAAGACGACACTGCAATTAATATGCCAACATATGAGATCATATAGGCTTATAACGATAGTGATTTAAGATAACCACGAAAGAAGAATTTGCTAGCGTGACCCACAAAAGGTAACTAGATAATTAATCAAAGTCTCCAAAATAAATAGCGCCACAAACAGGATTAAGAATCTTAACGTAAAAAGCAGAAGAACAATTGTACTTAGCGCTAATGGAGGAATAAAGTCCGTCAGCGATCTAATGACATTTTTATTGAACAAAATTTCAAATACAAATCCGATCCAACATAGCTCAATATTACAATACCGGATATTTTAGTAAAATAAATTCAAACTGTGTCACCGGGCAATGGATATTATCGAACGAAAAGTGTGTCAAGCCAATGTAGAATGACATAATTTTTGGTACGCGCGTAATAGATTGAAAAATATTACTATCGATTTCGTATGATTTTGTTCATTACATTATTATGCTTATGACTTTATATGGCAACACGCGTGGGTTTATTTATGCAAAAACAAAAAGGAGAATACCGGCGGATGCTTTACAGATAATCACACTTTGTATTGAATGCAAGCACGTTCAGAACTTCTAAAGTATGTAATATATGGAATTTATTTTCTTTTAATATGTATAAATAGAATCAAAGATAATTTTCTGTAGGGGAGATTGTTTCTGTGAATGTTTGTTTAACAAAACTAACATTTCTCTCATTAGAAGTGAGTTTAGATTGATCTTGAATGCGCTCATTGTTAGAGAATTTGTGCGGGTGTGTATTTACTTCCTGCGATCTTAGCGCCAAACTATTTTATACAAATTTTAATTCCTATTGAAATCTACGTATCTATCTATATAAAAGAAAGTCGTGTTAGTTACTGAACTTATAACTCAAAAACGGCTGAACCGACTTGGCTAAAAATTGATGGAAAGGTAGCTTAGAACCGTAAAGAAGCTAAAAGATACTCAAAATTGATTTGATTAAGAAAAAATATTGAACATTTACATAAACACGTTTTCATACAAGACTATTGTCATTTGACAGAACGGTCAGTTTGAGAAACTGTTGCCATAGCAACGCCATAAAAAAAATGACGCAAAAGTAGGTATTGTAAGTAGGTACCTACCTAAGGTACGGAATATTTTAAACAAAAAAAAAAAGACAGGAAAAAAAGACAAAAACAAAATAAATATTAGTCAAAATATCAGTTTAATCTTTTATTTGTTAAAATTTTTTATAAAAAAGGCAAGGAATCTGACAGCTAATATTATTATTGTCTATGCTTACATAGATATTTTGAAGTCTATCGGTTGATGTTTTGCTTCGAGGACTTTCGAGATACTATTAGCTTAATTGTGCCGATATTCGCGACCAAAACGATCGAATCTTTCACGAAAAAGCCATCATGCAACTAGGAATCGAAACATTACGAATGTAAGGCATCCTAACCTCTAATACTTCAAATGTTGTTCAACGTGCTGAAACACCTCCAGCGACAACAATGACCAGCCTCCATAGGATCTGCCAAAGCGATCCGTTTGCACGAACTCTAGAATGGACGAAGATTTAATCCGACATTCAAGGTATTTATTTATTTATTTTTGTACTTACACACAATATAATTAACAGAATAACATACTACACTGATTCCTTTGAATTATGTATGCTAATTCTAAAAAAAAGTGTTTATAAATCAGTAATATTGTTTTTGCTTTTGATTCTGTAGATACAAGGACAGATTCACCATCGAATCGCATCATTCCAACCTCTCGAAGATGCACAGCATAAATTTTTACAAATATACTTCAATGACAATATGGAGAAAGAACTTGATCGACGTCAAGAGATCAATGCAGCAATGAAAAGACCAATTGTTGAAGATCTGCAGCTACTACATCATGAACATCATGCGTTTGTCAGGCTGTTCAAAAGTGCTTTGGAGCGCATGCCAAATGATGACTACAAAGTCGTGATCGGAGCGGATAAACGACCATCTGGTACACACGTTGTGATTCTGGGCAACTACAACAGATATCTGAAACACGTCGTTCATATGACACGTTGCAATACCCACTGATGTTTTGGCAAGGAGAAGATGGATATTATTTCAATATCAAAATGAAAAATCCATTGAATGGTGAGTAATCAATATATATATAATCAATATCATAGTTTTGATTCCGTCATGACATACATTTTACAGTGCTTGGTTTTGCTTTATGTTTCCAATAAAAGACCAATTACACTGCTTGTTACCAGGAAAATAACAGACTTAAAGGTTAAGATGTTTGTATAGAGAAAATTGGACAAATAACCGGCAAACGATTTAAAATCATTTATCTTCACCCCTTTATAATTATGCTAAAAATATGGATGTTAGCTTTACATACAAAATAGCAAATCTATTGTCTTAATTTCAGGTGAAGAAACTGCCAAGAAGGTTAGCTCGCCGAGTTATTACGTATATCGTTTGATTATTCGTTGAAATGCTGACAACTACTTGCTGAAGTTTCGTCGATTACTGCAATAGAATTCAACCAGACCAAATACATGATATAATATGTGCCGAAAAATTCAACTTAATAAAATCCAAATTCCGCTCATTTATTTCCTTTCGGGCGAAACAAAGTTCATCGGGTCAGCTAGTTATATATATAATCGTGTCGGACACATCAGGGTCAGATCCTGTCTGCCCAGAAGTGGGCGACGTCGACGGTGTTACTCCGGGCCATCATCAAGTTTTCCTGGGTGCAGTCACTCGGACACAGCGCACACGCCAGAAGGTGTGACAGGTCCTGCTCCACGCCACAATCACATTCAGTCGGTCCGCTGTTAAACTGTTAGGCTTTCATTTGCATCCACGTTTTGCATACTCCGGTCCGAAGTCTGTTAAGGCACCTCCATATATTCCACACCTGGTCATGTCCAGGGGCTAGGTCCTCTTTCGGGGCAATACAAGTGTATATTAATTATAAAAATACATGTCTAATAAACTGGGTTTCTTGTTTATGTACAATGATTTGTAAGCAACATGCATCTACATAATATTTACACAACCAAAATCGCCCCAGAGTCTTAATATTTCATTAATTCATTACCATGAACGCTCTCCTAACTGGAGCATATAGCATTGACGAACTGTTGCCAGATAGCTCTGTCAGCCAACATAGTTTTGCTCAACCCATGTTAGCTTTGCCTCCCATAGCTCCGCTGAGTATATTCTGTTTATAGTTAATGGCGGCCTTCCAGGGCGTCGCGACCTTGGTGCCTTGAATAAATGGCGGCTATAGTTTATGCATTATCATATATGTTCCAACCAGATCCACCTCCGCCTCTTGACCGACTGTAGTGTATATAATGACTGCCATATCCACTCTCTCTAACCTCGTCTTAAAAACCTATAAAGTTACAAACAAGGTACATTAAAACGACGAAAGCACTAAAGAAAAAGTTATTCGGTTTATGCTCTCCTGCGACACCCCAAAGGCTATATCCCAATCAGATCCTTCTTCGTCTCTTGACAGACAGTATAACGAAAGGCTGCCTTAAATCGTTTTAACGTTACTTAATAACTCCTTTCCTTAAAAAACTTTACTGGTTACCAACTTCATCATGGTGTTCATCATAATTCCTGTTACGTATGACGTCGTATTCCATTAATATAAGTTTCCACGTGTTATGCTTAAAATACATCAGCTTGTGATTCCATTATCTACGGAGTAATATAAAATTAATGTGAAAAAGCACTTGTGGGCATCCTCAGCTCGCGAGCACTCAAAATATTATTTAGTATGATGTTAAATCAAAATATGAAAATTCAGAAAAATTTATCCAAAAATATTAATGAAATTCGATAACTTTACTACGGGTTGTATTTAAATAGTATTGTTGACAGATTATTGGTTTAGATACTAAATAACTTTGAATTTGTAATTTTAGATTTATTTCTTTCCCGTTGCAACTAAAATAAAAAAATACTACTGAGGGATGCTCTTAGATAGGATTTGAGACAAATGTCTTAATTGTCCCTTAATTGACCTACAAAAATATGCATTGTAAGTGTTAGGGATTATCATCATTCCATCCATTTTTTCTAATTTAAATCATTGAATTCAAGGACGACAATTAAAAGAATAACAATATAAAATAATACTAAGATATATGGAATAAATTCATTTACCGGCGTGTATTGCTCAGTGGTTAAAGCGTTTTCTTGGAAAGCCGAAGGTCGTGGGTTCGATTCCCGATATTTTTTTAAAAAAAGACGATTTCTGAGATGTAAAATACCCCCGGTTGGTGTGAATTTGATCCCTCATTCGTATAATGCCAGTCATAGCCAATTAATCAAAATTGTTGGTAGGCGAAAGTCGTCCCGTGAAGACCACCCATTCAAAGTGTATTCCTGTAATAATAATGATGATGCGTAAATGTCTATGACGCTGGCGGATCAACCGCATGCAGCGCTTAGCCATATGCAGCATGCTAAAAGTCATAGAATTCACATATGAGACTTCATCATCACTATCACCTTCTTCTTCGTAGTATCAATCCGGTGGATTGGTTTGCAGCAACAGAATCTTGCATCTCGATCTCCATTCCTCTCGGTCCTCCGCAACCCTCTTCAGCTCAGCATAAGAGCTACAATTCATGTCCTCGAACACTTGCTGCAAATAATCCCGTCTAGGGCGCCCTCTACAGTTTCTACCCTCAATCATCCCCTCCACAATATCGTGAAGAAGACCATAGTGGCGCATGATGTGACCGATCGCCTCTCTGAGATGGTTCTTATAAGTTGCCTATCTTCCTTGATTATCCTGAGAACCTCATTGTTCACTATCACCATCTGTCGGTATTCTCCTGTATGTGCATACATTTTTTTTTTCAAAGCACAATGAATTATCTCAATAAATATATAAATAAATACTTGTATATACGAGTATATGTCACTATGAGTCAGACAACAGCATTGCTTTGCAGCATAATTACGATTTCATATAAATATGCAGTTGAAATACGATATGCATAATACACAACATAAATAAATGATTGTTCCCCTCCTTCAACGCACGGAATCTGTCTTACTCGTAACTTAAACATATCGATTACTCACAGTAAGCAATTTCCCGATAGCATTCTTTCTTTGTCAGTGGTTGCTTGCATTTTACCACTTTAACTCGCTGCTACTCTTTTCCGAGCAATTCCTAGTTCGAATCAAAGTCATCTAAAGATGAATATTTAAGTTATAAAAATATATTTAATATCATTTTATACACTGCCAGGCGGGTATGGTTTAGTGGTAAAAACCTATGCGTTTGCTTACCCCATGGTTTCGATCCAAGACGGAGAGGAAATAAAAACGATATCTTAGTACTTTAAATTCCTTCCTCTATAAAAATGTTATTCATAGTTTATTAATTAAGATTGGTGGTAGATGCAATTCGTTCTGGGAACACCACCCATTCATAGTGAAATATTGTTCAAAATTGATGATGTGTTAATAATATCGGGTTGTTGTCTATGAAGCTGACGCTTCTAAATTCTACATGTATTAAATTTATTCAGCACCATCTGTCAGTATTATTTGATGTGTGTACACAAAAAAAAAAAAATATTTGTAATATTTTAAGCAATATATACTACAATTTAACTTCCTCTATAATTTAATTAATCAGATCTCCGGGTGGGGACTGCTCGAGACAAAACAACCAAGACAAATAAGAAAAACCTTCAGCCAACAAGATATGCCACCTGGAATGTTCGAACATTACTGCAGAACGGCGCCCTAGACGGGAGTATTTGCAGCAAGTATTCGAGGACATGAACTGTAGCGCTTATGCTGAGCTGAAAAGGGTTGCGGAGGACCGAGAGGAATGGAGATCGAGATGCAAGATTCTGTTGCTGCAAATCAATCCACCGGATTGATACTACGAAGAAGATAATTTAAAATATTATTAAAGATCTTTATTAAAACAATTAAATATATATATTTAAAAAAATCATGATTTATTTGGTGATAAAATAATCAGTAAATATCAATTGTTGTTTTTATCACGTTGCCATGGGGATTAAAAAAACTCTCTTTTCATTTTCAAGTCTTTGCCATTTTTAAAATGAAATCGCGGTTTTCGCAATATTTCATTAAAACGGGGCATTAACCAGCAGATATTTACATACTTGAGTATAAAGAAAGTACTTTATCGTTGAAGTGTTTTAATACTTTGTTCAATTACCGTGCAATATCCGATTATACAGCGTAAAATGTCATTTTATTATTTCTCAACTTGTTATTTGCCATATCCGTTCCGTATATAACGTATGTCAAAATAATGAACATTATATAGAGTTGAGCCAACCATTGTTATCAAATGGTCCAGTCCTTCTTAACCAACCAATCTCCTTAAAAAATAGTTCGTTCATCATCATCATCAGCCTGTATCCGCCCACTGTTGAACGTAAGCCTCCCGCATGAGTGTCCATCCTCTTCGATCCTCCGCCTTCCGCATCCAGGTCACTCGCGCTATTCTTCTTATGTCGTCAGTCCATCTTACAGGGGGTCGGCCAATGCTTCGTTTGGGTGACATTCCAATACACTTATTATTAATTATTCTTCCCCATCGACCGTCGTCTCTTCGACAGATATGTCCTGCCCATTGCCACTTGAGTGTGCCTATTCGTTGGGTAGCATCCACTACTTGAGTTCTTCTGCCTATTTCCTCGTTTCGGATTCTATCTTTTAGCGACACTGCGAGCATGGATCTCTCCATAGCACCTTTATTTTATTTTTATGGGTGAGACTTGCTGTCAGATTCCACGTCTCTGCGCCATAAGTTAATCCAGAGAGGATGCATTGGTTAAATACCTTAGTTTTTAGACATTGCGGAATTTTCGCCTTAAAAATGTACTTTAGTTTTCCAAATGCTGCCCAACCCAGTTGTATACGCCTGTCGATAGTTCGTTAACAACACCCAAATATAGCTATAATAACTGTATTATAGCACCGAGGAAAACTAATATGGAGTATACTCGGTAGACCTTTCGATGAAGAGATGACTTTTAACAAGTTAAGCATAATGGCAGCTAACATAGCTTTAGAGCGGAAATTTTTGGCAATTATATATCCAGATATAGAAACGAAAAAAAAAACAAAAAACTTATGTAAAAAAATAATCTTAACCACTTTTAAAAAGCATGAAACCAGGCCATCAACTATGCCACATAGAAACACCCGTTCTCGTCAGATTACCAAAGTTAAGCAGAATTGGGCGTAGAGCGTTCTTGTAAGGGTGACCGACTGAGAACATACATGTTGTTGGTAGTGCTTGAGTGTCTTCTTGAGACTAAATGGTGTCCCGCCCTCGAGAGCGTCTAGACTCTAGATAATCAATGAATATACTTGTCATTGATGATAAACAAAACTCGCCTCCTACAACTGCATTATACTTACCTTTGGAAACTCGTCCTAGAGGCAAGTTACAGCTCTCAGAAATTGTAAGTGCAAATATAACTTCAAACGAAACAACAATGTCAAATGACCACTAAAATTCATTGCAACCAATATAGAATAAAGTAAAATTCTTACTCTTGTTCCACTGCATTTATTTAGGGTATAAGTTACAATAGTAGTATATAAAGTTGCGTTTGGGTACCCCGCAAATTACACACAAGGCTAGAATCATGCGAAGAGAAACAAACATAGGAGTATATTTCATGTTGGGTTTGTTAATCGCTCGTGTTATTATAATGATATCCTTCATGTAGTTAAGCAGTAAGAGACCGTCAGAACTAAGCAACAGTTCAGAAATGTCCTCCCAACAAATAGCAGAGACTCACAAACGACAACACAGAACACGTCTCCTGTTCTCATGGATGATACACTTCGTCAGAGAATATCTCACTTACTGTTGTATGTTAGGATCACACGGATAAACGTCACAAGAAACGATGCCTTTCCTTTTTAGGAACTCTCTAAATATTCCAGTAAACGTGTAAGATGAAAATCTAAGGAATTCTGCTTTTTCTGCGCCAATAAATGATCGATGGATGGAAAAAAGGCAACCAATATCAGGAGTAATATTCCTCCGAAGGTTAATTTCTGATATACATTTAAGGACTCTTGCAGAAAGCACTGTTTTGCTGAAGCTAATTGCTGACATCTAAAAGCTCAATCAATATCTCAAACAGTTCTGTCGTGTCTGAGGCTGGGATGTAATATTTTATTTTTCAATAATTCTGGGCGATACACTCAGCGTTCTATCTAAATGTATAGCCCACTCATATTTTCAAATTTATCCGGATATGTCTCTACCTACCGAAACTGGTTAATATGCTTATAATAATGTTGCGATAGACTGCGGCTGTATCATGGAATCTGGGTCAGGTCGGTGCCGGCTTAAAACTTCTGTTACCGAACAATGTTGTGATACCTTCACAGTACTGATCACTGGATTCATACATAATGATGGTTTCACACAGCAACTGACTGCATTACTATTATTTCCGCCAAACCCCGAATAGGGAATAAACATTTATTACGCCATGACGACAGTGTCTTAATTGATGCGTGCTTATATTAAAAGAAAATAAGAAAGAATGATAATATATATTTATTTATTTACCTTGTTTTTACATTGATCACGATGAGTATGACCTATGTTTGTACTGCAGTTTCGGCTTTCTTCGTGTCAGCGACGTCAAATTATTTCTGCCCAGTATCTGGCAACATCGATAGCCTGTGTGCTGCCTAGCATTAGGTCTTGAGGTGTGCAACTTGTTCGGCACATGGAGAAGGATCTCAGGTGTGAGGCGGTCTGCAGGTCTCCGCAGCCGCACAATAGTGTCTCTTCCTGCTAAAGTATTCCACACTGCTCGAGGTTTTTTTTGTTCTACCAACTCCGGTTCTTAATCTGTTCAGGGATTTCCAGGTCCTTTGGATAGCATGAAAAGAACCTCCACGCGGTGCCCCCTGGAAACGGAATCTCGGACTTCCTCCTCCGGCCAATCTTTTTAACCCAGCGACAGCAAAAGTTTCGGCTAACTTTTAGCCTTCTTTAATCCGTCACTCTCAAGACTTTGATAGCTACACTCCCTATAGTACATAAAAGAGTTTGACCGCTTACGAAGTATTATGCAGACAGTAATGGATTGAGGAAGGATACGAGTTAATCGAAACTGCAGTCTCATAATCAAAAGTCATACTCAACATAATCCATGGAAGATAAAAAAATATTTGTTATTTATAATGGATCTCGAAGTGAATGATAAAAATATTGAAAAAAAACTTATAGGTGATACTACATTTTTAATGTAAGTGAGTCGGCTAAAGGTTGCTCTGTACGCCATACAAGATGCTTGTTATAAGGTTTGTTGCCGAATACAGTATTGTATGTAATTCCAAGTATAGACTTGTTAGGCTGCAATGTGAGATGTATATTGAGAGTTAATTTAGGTGTCAAAGTATAAGTTGTGTTTAAACATGTTAAAATACTGAAGTTTAGTCTATAAAAACACAAATAAGTGCTTAAATTTGGTTGTTAATAGACGTAACAATACATGTTATGCTAACGAATATCATCGAATTATCAAAAGTGTTGCTGTAAGTATATTTTTATTACAGAATGAATTTATTTAAATTTAATGTAATTATTTAAAAATAAATTATCTTTCTTTAAAGTTTATTTGGAGTTACATATCAAAGACATGTGTATATTACTGTGTCTGTAATACGACCTATCGTCACCAGATAATTCGTTAAACGACTCATCGGTAACGACGTAGGGCACACTGGACTTCTGGTGCACGGGACAAATGTTACACTCGCTGTCTACTCTATTAGTATATTACTATTCAAGTATTTGAAAAGACATAAGTGTGCCAATATTAATAATGAACTCGTATTTAATTGATGGTAAATAAAACATAACGATAGTTTAAGAATATGTTAAATAAAATATAAGTTAAAGCATATTTGATTATTTTTTTTTTTACCAAAAATTCAATATTATTATGAATTACGTTCTTATAAGATAATCATTATATATATTAACATAGTAATAGAACTAATTAATTATTTAGATTTTTTCGATCCATAATTCTTGGTGGATAAGTTGTTTTCATCAATGTATTCCCTTAAACCTTAATGATTCACCAAAACACATGTACCCATCATTCAATTCATATCCACCATTTCACTCACTCTTTGCTTTATTTAGAGCCAACACTCATTTTACTAACTGACTCGAAAATGTCGTCTACAAATATATTGTGGGATAAATTCTACAAAATATTTTATTTATATCTGATAGAATTAATTGATGACACTAATTGTATTTCTGTTTATTTTTATACATTTTTAATAATTATAATAGTATCTTTGTTGATCGTATTGTGGGTAGTAATAGTTGGGCTGCTGGTATTGTTGAGGATACTCCTCGTATCCATTGTAATATCCAATAGGTTTGGGTTGGTAGATGGACACTAAAAAATAAAATATAATGTTAATTTTATTTCTACGTATTATATAATCGTCTGTCAGGAATAAATCTAGAAAAGCTAAATAAAAGATCCAAGTGTTTACGTCACATAAAATATTTTTTAGGGTAATGAATATTTCAAAAACATTACGGGCTCTTAACCACTATACAAAATTATACCATGATCCTTATCATGAATATCCCCCAATATAATAAAATTTCTTAAACATTTATCTCCTTGCTTCTAATAAATTGTTATTGCGTTATTATACCCAAGGCAATATAGGATGATCCGTGAGAATTTACTTAAGTAATTGATATTAATTAGGATTTTTAATGTTTTTCATATTTTCTTTAAAAATATCAAAAATCTTGTACATACTTTAAGTGATTTCAAGTATTCTAACTTTTATATAAGCCCGTCTAATAAATACAATTTATTTATTTAAAAAGTTAGGTTCATCCTTATATTGCCTTGGCTAAATACTCGTACAGTACTTAAAACTACTCGTAATAATAATGTCAAAATATTACATATTGTTACAAGTTAAAATAATATATATCAGTTTGTTAAAATTAAATAATACAGACTACAATCTACAGTTATTCCATTTGTCTTTTTTTCATGATTTCATTTAATTTTGTTTCAAGTGTAAAAATAGCTAATCTGTAACTTGAAGCTATAATTTCTCAAGCATAAGTGCAGTTAAGATACATATTAAGCATTTATACATAAAAAATATTATTTTATATCTAGTAAATACGTGCCTGGACGTCTGTAGATAGGGGGCTGTGGATAATACACGGAATTTCGGCAGTATTCTTCATTTGATTGACGTCTTCTGTAAAAAATATAAAAATATAAATACTAAGTAAGGTAAGATTCAACCGTATAGAGCCCGTGGTTATATAATCAATATATCAACCAAACGAACTTATGAGCATTCTAGCCCACTTATTCTGAAATCGATGATCGCAACAATTCTAATATAAAGATAGAAGTAACATTTGGGATTCGTTAGTTTAAAATGAGCTTATTAAGATTGTGAAAATATTTATGTTGTCGTTTTTGAATAATAAAATTAAAGTATACATACTCAAGTAAAACAGTACTCAATGTAATACATATTACAACAAAGTATGATATTCTTATAAATACATGTAATAGTAAACTTACTCGTTGCTTTCGCGACTATTACATTGTTCTTCCGAAGATTCTTCTGATGATACAGATAGGCGCTGAAATAAAATTATTTTTAATTACTTTCGAGTATAATTTTTATCATGACATATTTTATTTTAAGTTTTCCAATTTAAATTGATATGTAAATTTGACATTAATATTTTTTTTTTAATTTGAACGTTAAAATTGGTACACTCAAATAGCATAATTTAACTGTAATATTTTTGAATAATGAATAAATCTTACTCTATTGTAATTCCTAGGATTTCTATAGACATTTCTTAAAACCTAAAATAAAAAATACATAAATAAATTAGTTCCTTTCATTTGTCACAGAATGTCTTATACAACTAACATAACAAAAAGATTGTCACACCAGTAATAAAAATGCATTATAAATAAATGATTAAGAAAGTATAGAAGTATATAAACATAATAATGTAAAAATGATTTCCATAGCTGTTACTCTACCCGCCTACGGTGTAGTAAATTTTTATTTTCATCATTCATTGTCATGACAACAATGTGTATCAAAAAATATAGATCTATACACGTGAATTGTATCTTTAAAGCTTCTCTCCTTGCTTAAAAATTGAGGAGTAATGCAGTTCATATTGCTCGTATAAATAGACCTTAAGCATTGGTGCATTTTCAAATGAGACATATTTAATGTAAGTATAATTAAATTTGTAATATTGACTTAAGAAGAAGGCATATCTGCACAATAATATGTATTGAACCTGTATGTACTACATTTTTGTTCTGAATTTATGTTACTCGTATTTTAAATATATACTTAAGAAAATGCTTCTTAAATCATTTTTTATGTTTGAATAATAATTATTTGTTTATTTAAACTCACCAAACGGTTGACGTCACAGATTCTGGATCGAATTCTATCTCTTAGAGAACAGAGTCCCTGAAATATAATTTTTTTTTTTACATTTACAAGTATCCTTCGCAGAATCAATCCGGTGGATTGGTTTGCAGCAACAAATTCTTCCATCTCGATCTCCCTTCTTCTCGATCCTCTGCAATCCTCTTTAGCTCAGCACATGAGCTACAACTCATATCCTCGAACACTTGCTGCAAATACTCCCGTCTAAATACTCGGCGCCCTCTGCAGTTTCTAACCTCAACCATCCTTTCCACAATATCGTGAAGAAGACCATCGTTGCGCATGATGTGACCGATCCATCTGGCTCGCCTCTCTGAGATGGTTCTTACAAGTAAACACAAGTATTCTACAAATATGTATGTGAAATGATTCTCAGAATTATTTTTAATTAAAAAAGACAAAGACTATGACAAAAAAATAATGTTTGTGAATTATATAAAAAATAAATGCGTAGAATAAATGATAGCAAACCGCATTAGCTCCAGTTGATCCAACCAGCGTTCCGTAGCTGTTTGCTACCATGATCACCAGGAGTGCAGCAACACAAGCAAACTTCATTATGAAAAAGTATGATCCTGGCAACTAGTAGAAGAACAATATTACACTAGTGCAACTAGTAGAAGAACAATACTAAACTTATGATTTAAATCAAATAATACCACTGAATGAATAAAAAAAATACAGATTTTTATATAGTCAAATTTACACTTCCTTGTATATATTTGAAGCACGTATATTTGTATTTTATTTATTTTTATTGTTGCATTTTTTAAAATAATGTTATTTAAATTTTCGCAACGCATTTTATTAAAAACATGCGTTTATTTTTTTCAAAGGTCAGCTAAATAATTAATGTTTAATCTAATAACGCAATAAAATGAGGGGCTTCGCTCTTAGCCACTGCATAGCCTTATCGAAGAAATTAATTTAGTACAATATAAGACGTATATTATTGATAATATATATTTATATAATTAAAATTAATTTTGAGATCCATTTTAATATTAAATAGTAAAAAAATTCATGCTTTGTTTTAATATGGATCACATCGAGCTCTGTTTCACTTGATAGAAGACTGCAGTTTTTTTCACTTTTTGCTATCTATGAAAGATTCTTTACTTCATGGAACGGAAGAATCTTTTATGGAACTGAAGAAGGTTTCGTTCATGTTGAAACTGCAGTCTTCCATCAAGTAAAACAGTGCTCAATGTGGTACATATTAAAACAAGGAATTAAATTCCTGAAGGAATTTTATAATTACTATAGCCAAACAGTCATAATTGTAGGTCGTGGGTTCGATTCCCGACGGTGAATAAAAATAAAAAAGGCTTTTTAATCGATTTCTAAGTAAGGTGTGAATTTGATCCCTCACCCGTGAAATGCCAGTCATAGTCTATTAATTTAAATTGGTGGTACACGAAAGTCGTCCCATGAAGAGCACCCATTCAGAGTAAATTCCTGTAATAATAAGGATGACGCATGACTCAATGGCGGATCAGCACTCCACATGCAGCGCTTAGCCATATGCACCATGGTAAGCGTCATAGAATTCCACAGATGAGACTTCAGAATTATTGGCAACATCTGTCGAAATGTGTTTACATAAATAAAATAAAAGCTCGTTAGACCACCGAATTAAGCAACTATGGATGCGAACCACAATTTAGGTAGGTCACCGCCTGTTGCTAACCGCTTGTCACTGGTCGGGTTGAACCGCGTCTTAGGAAAAAAATGACATGGGCTCGGGAGAGTCAGGCTTATCATCATATCAGTTTGGAATCCCAATAAATCCAAATACATTTTCATGCTCGAAAAAATTCATAAAAAATTTCTCCGACGTCTATATTTTTATATTTACGGTAACTATCCATTCAATTCATTTAATTCCGAACATTACCCAACTCTTTTTCTTCTAGGGATGCTTTCTTTCCATTCGCTAGAGTCCCGGAGGAAAATTGCTGCACTCAAACATTCATTCCTTCTTCTTCGCGGTTCAATTCACAACCCTGGGATTCTTGAATGTTTTAACTGCTATGTTCCAGATAGGTACACCCGTGCTCGTAGCCATCCATTGTTTTTGATCCCAGTCGAGGCTTGTGGAGCTTCAAGCACTCAATTTGGTTCAACGGCAATGTCACTCCTAAATGGCCTACCAGCACACATCGATCCTTTTCTTACATCCTTTTCCTCTTTTGTCGATGGTATTGTTCTCCTTGATCTCTGTGATCTTTGACACATATCATCTTCTTATTCTTTTGTGTAATTTTTATTTATTATTCTTTTTTCTCTATTTATTGTATATTTATGTATACTAATTTTTCTGTATATTTGTAAAAAAAAAATGGAATTTCGATTCTGTAAATAAATAAAAAATCATCCGACCTCTCTTCAAATCCCCAGCATTCTGCCTAGGTGGTCATCAGGAAGCATTCATGTTCTCAGGTGGACTTTCGGGTGCCAAGACGAGACATGGACAGTGTCAACTGACATAACTGACTGGCCAGAGTTTGAAGTGACAATATGTGTATACAGTACATTACATTTCAAGACATCGGTCAAATTATTAGTGTGTAACTTCTTCGTAGTATCAATCCGGTGGATTGGTTTGCAGCAACAGAATCTTGCATCTTTTTTCCTCTCGGTCCTTCGCAACCCTCTTCAGCTCAGCATAGGAGCTACAATTCATGTCCTCGAACACTTGCTGCAAATACTTCCGTCTAGAGCGCAGGTTGAGGGTAGAAACTGTAGAGGGCGCCCTAGACGGGACTATGTATATTTTTGATTGAGTTTGAATAGACTTCACCTATTAGTTGTTGCACATATTTAAATATAAAGTAACACAACCTGTGAACTTATGG
The DNA here is from genome assembly GCA_022606575.1 of Glossosoma conforme. NCBI lineage: Eukaryota > Metazoa > Arthropoda > Insecta > Trichoptera > Glossosomatidae > Glossosoma > Glossosoma conforme. Next base: position 77,821 of record JAGTXR010000400.1, read on the forward strand.
ACACTAAAATACCAAGGGAAAGGTTGAGTGAATAGTTACTTCAATTGGGTCGTACTGCTTATACAAGACTTAGCTCCCAGTGAAACCTCTTTTGGCTTTTTTTATGTAAGCACATACAGGAGAATACTGAGAGATAGTGATAGTAATTCTGAAGTCTCATAATAAATAGGCTATGACTGGCATTTTACGGGTGATGGATCAAATTTACACCAACCGGGGGTATTTTAGAGCTTATAAATCAATTAAAAATCTTTTTTTTTTAATCTCCGATCAGGGGATCAAACCCACGATCTTCTGCATGCCGAGCAAACGCTTTAACCACTGAGGTATACCTGTCGATGAATCCAAAATAAAATCCTAAATAAGAAATATATTACGGTACATATATATTTTCGGTCAAGAGGCGAAGGTTTTTATATTTGGGACATATGATAAGAAAGCCGCAGAAGACCATAAATTTCGACTGTGTTTTTTTGGGCTACAAGATTTTTACAATTCATTTTATAATATTGCATGCAGTTACTAGTAGTAATTATATTTTATTTTCGATTCCCCGGAGATTGATTCCGTGATCTATTGCATGATAAATGAGTGCTTCTACCACTTGGAGTATCAAAGGCAAATATTTACTGGCGGGGGTCCGTATTAGAACATTCACTTCTAACATGGCGAGTGTAGATGAGAAACCTTTGTATAAATTTGTGTTAAATTTAATTCATGGATATTTGATAATTTGTAAGTTTCAAACCCTCGTTGTCATGTGGCGCCCCTTTCAAGACCTCAGAGCACATTCTCTGGGACTGTCAGTTCCTCTTGTTAGAAAGAGGAGTCCTTTTCGATGCACTTCGAGGGATTCGCCTCGGCCCTATCAGGCATGCAGACTTTGTGGCCACTAAAAAAAATTCCATGCATTTACAATCTTTGCTCGTATTTTCGGTGAGAGAATCTATCTTCCATCTCCATCTCTTTACAACCCGTGAATGCGATTCTAATATCTTTCACGGGTTCTTTCTTTTAGCACTTCTGTGCAATGGCCACAATTGTTCAGAGGGGAGTCCCACTGGACATATCAGTTGTTAACTGATCATAATCTGAATGAGCGCATCATCAAGGAGACTTAACTGTCCTCCGGTGTGATGCGGGTGTGAGGCGGGTAAAGTCCAGGATATTTGATGATATTTGATATTATAAGTAATGAAATACATAAACACATACTATAATGCAACAAATTATTTTTATACGCATCAATTCGTTCAGAAAAATATCGGCATAGGCGGGATGCGAACCAGCGAACTTTTGAACCAACCATTTTTTCAAGTTCAATACCTTTTAAATACACGACCATCGACTGCCCGAATCGATGCGTCGAAAATCTTGCATTTGTGAAAAAATGAATATATTTGATATTATTTGTTTTAAATTTGACATACATTAAAGCAACAGTTTTTCTTCCACACTTGTTCAAACATTGTTACGTTACGCTCAAGCGTTCTAATGCGAACCCACCATACCATACTAAGCCACACTCGCCGCCGCTTTGGCCGCCCGTTGAAAAAATCTATGTCCGAAATTCCTCGATTGTGAAATGTCGGTGGTCGCTCGCAACGAGAAAGGTTCCGCGGTTAACTCCACAAGCGGTTACATATTATTATGTGTTTAATTGCATTAGTAAGAAAGTACGTCCAGCCAATTACAATGTGTCGCAAGTCTCATCGCGTTTGTGCGCTGTGGGAAATGCGTTTGAAAATGGATTGTTTGGCGCGTTATTAGACGAATAACTTGCATCTAACTAAAAGGTTTAAAAGTGTCTTCTTGTGTTTCAAATGGATATCATGAGACATCACCAGAGTATTTTAAGCATTTTGCAATATATGCGAAATATCTAAACTAAAAATTAGCGCTAAATGCCCCAAAACGCTAAAATCTTAAATGCTTCAAAATGCTAAAAATTAAAAATAGATGCAAAAAATAAGGCTCTCTGGTGATAGCTCATGACATGTGGTTTCTCTGTGAAAGACTTTTAAACTTGTTTTCTTTGACATGATAGTTGCATCTATTCTTCTTCTTAGTATCAATCCGGTGGATTAGTTTGCAGCAAGAAAATCTTGCATCTCGATCTCCACTCCTCTCGATCCTCTGCAGTCCTCTTCAGCTCAGCATAAGAGCTACGTAGTAGTATCGAGGATTATTCACTATATTAGACATAAAAAAGCGTTTGTATTTATATATTTAGAATTTTCTTTTAAATATTTGGAATGTATGGATACTTAATACTTGAAATTCCCTGAGGCCAACTATCATTTACAATAATAATTCTGAAAAAGATGATATTGTTTAAAATGATGATCAAAAACCAATGGCGTCGCTGACTTATTAATTAAAATGAATTTTTCTTAGAATAACTTCAAAGGTTTTCTGACAATCTATAGAACTGATAACAGTATACAAATAGCTAGTGGAGGCTGAAAAATAAAATTGATAAATAAGTTCAATCAATAAAAACTATAACCATATTTGGCAGATTATGACATTTTAATAAAATTATTTATTATTGACAAAGTTAAAGAGACTTACATACTTGATCTTACATTCACCTGAAAAAAATATTTTTTAGTTATAGACATCATCATCACTATATCTGCTGCATATAGCATTCACGAACTGCCGCCACAATGACACACAACTGACAAGCTGCCATCCTCTTCGCCTCATCCAAAGCCAGCTTTGCCTCCCGCGGCTCCTCCAACTACATTATATGTATGATTCCCGATGGCATTCCAGGACGGCAGGAACCTTAAAGACAGCTATAGTTTATACTCTCCTGCGGCATCCTTAATACATGTCCCAACCATGTCCAACTTTGCCCCTTAACCGACCGTAATATGGCTGCCTTGTTCACCTTGCCATTCCACACTAAGTAGAACCATCGTACCCTCAGTATGCTACGCAGAATCTACTCCCGAAACCCATTACACGGCTGCATTGGATTTTTATGATAACATGAGTGCCAAGATTCTCAGCGGATTACATACACATTTTGCCGGCGGTCATAGCTCAATGGTAAAGCGTTTGCTTTGCAAGCCAAAGGTCGTGAGTTCGATCCCCGACGGAGATTAAAAAAAAAAGGATTTTTAATCGATTTCTGAGCTCTAAAATACCCCGGTTGGTGTGAATTTGACCCATCACCCGTAAAATGTCAGTCATAGCCTATTAATTAAAATTGGTGGTAGACGAAAGTCGTCCCGTGAAGACCACCCGTTCATAGTAAATTCCTGTAATAATAAAGGATGATGCGTGAATCTCGGGCTGTAGTCTATGACGTTGGCGGATCAACACTCCACATGCAGCGTTTAGCCATATACACCATGGTAAGCGTCATAGAATTCCACAGATGAGACTTACTATCAGAATTAATATCACCATCTGTCGGTATTCTCCTGTATGTGTTTACATAAAAAAAAAAAATTAGGCATATTATTTATTAGTTTTGAAGATGCGTTATTTTACAAAAAAAAAAAATATTATTCATTAAGTTGAAGAGATTTCGTTTCTTGTATTATTGTAGTTATATTCGAGTTTGTATTAGATTTTCTTTGTCCTATATTAAATTTTAAAGTTACATTCATATCATGTTTCCTCGCAATACAGACAAAATACTTTTAACTTCATAGTAAAGAGCGCTACCCACTAATTTATTAGCAATTACTGCGTCGAAGAGCAACTTCCGTCTGCCGCAATAGCACTGCGATGAGTCAGCGCATGAAAACACACATAACCAGGCAGTTGCTGCAAGCGCCCATTTCTTTACGATGTAAAAGTACTATCGCACATTTAATTATTTAATAATGTAATTGAACTATTTAATATGTTGCTTAACTTATACTAGTTTATACAAGTAAAAATTAAAAAAAAAAAACAAGGCAAATCAACTTTGTTTGATGACAATATAACAAACGTAACAAGACAATCGAATTTAATTTATTTGTGCTTAGCTGGGAAGAGTTAATTATAATCATCATCCTGGACTTTACCCGCCTCACACCCGCATCACGCTGGATGACAGTTAAGTCTCTTTGATGACGCTCTTATTCAGATTATGATCAGTTGGCAACTGATAAGTCCAGTGGGAGAACAATTGTGGCCACTGCACATAAATGTTAAAAGACAGAACCCATAAAAGAGAATAGAATCGCATTCACGGGTTGTAAAGAGTTGGAGATGGAAGATAGATTCTCTCACCGAAAATACGAACAACAATTGTAAATGAGTGGATTTTTTTAGTGGCCACAAAGTCTGCATGCCCCTTTTGGCCGAAGCAATTCCCTCGAACTGCAACAAAAAGGACTCCTCTTTCTAACAAGAGGAACTGACAGTCCCAGAGAATGTGTATATTGCGTGTATAATCATCGGCCTGTGTGCGTCCACTGTTGAATGTAGACCATCCGCATGAGTCTCCATACTTCTCGACCCCTTGGCCTTCACATGTCTTGTGATGTGGTCAGTCCGCCGCTCCAGCATTTTTCTTCCAAATCGACCTTCGTTTCTTAATAACATTTGTCCCGCCATTGCCACTTGAGTATGCCTATTCGATGGGTAACCTCCACTACTTGAGTTCTTATTCGGATATCTTTGTTTCAGATTCTATCTTTTTGAGACACTCTCAGCATGGATCCCTCCACAGTAAGTTGGGCGACCTTTATTTTATGGCTAAGACCTGCTGTTAGATTTATTGGTTAAACGGCTTAGTTGTAACGGATTGGAGAATTTTTGCTTTAAAAATGAACATAAGTTTTCCAAATGCTGTCCATCCCAGATTTATATGCCTGTGGATTTCTTTTAGTTATTTCTTCTTATTTGGATTACTTGTCCCAGATAAGTATATTCATGTACAACTTTGATTTGTGTTCCTTTAATGGAGATCGGCACAAAACTTTGAGAAACGTGACTATTTATCATGGCTTTAGATTTATCAATGTTCATTTTCAATGCAATTGATTTGAAGTCAATTTAATTTGATTTCGCTGCGTTGGTCACATACTCCTTTCATAAAAAAGGCCTTTGAGATGTGGTCATACAGACGAATTCTCTGAATTTCCCGGAGAGACCACGTCACGAACAATAAGGTTCTCAGCATAATCAAGGAAGATAGGCACCTAGTAAGAACCATCTTAGAAAGCCTATTGGTCACACATCATGCGCCACGATGGTCTTCTTCGCGACATTGTGGAAGGGATAGTTGAGGGTAGAAACTGTAGAGGGCACCCTAGACAGGAGTATTTGCAGCAAGTGTTCGAGGACTTGAGTTCTAGCTCTTAAGCTGAGCTGAAGAAGATTGCAGAGGATCAAGAGGAGTAGAGATCGAGATGCAAGATTTTGTTGCTGCCAACCAATCCACCGGATTGATACTACGAAGAAGAATACTCCAAAAAGTGGATATTGAAGAAGAAGATAGTTTTCAAGTTCTAAAAGCTTACTTGTAAATAGTCTGCGTGGACAGCTGATGAATGGCGCGGCACACTCACATTATTGCGTGACCTACTTTAACGTTTTTTTTGCCGGGTGTATTTCTATCGCAACTTGCTTAGTACGTAACGGAGAGTTTGGTCATTTTTTCAATTAAACTCGTATTTGCATAGTCATTTGAATTGGTAATTGACGAGAAGCATTTTTAATCTTTTAACCAGCCCAGCTGTCAAATTATGATTTTCCACCATTTTCAAATTTTCTCAATGAATGTATATTTTAAGCTTATTTTTATAATATGATCTTTGACAGAAAACGAACTTTATCTCACGTGTAACAGTCAGTAATGCTGACTACTACACTTATTCTCCATCTTAGTCTTTTTTTTCTTTTTCTTATATGTACGATGAAATTAAATATTGACATCAGCATGATGTAGTCCATGCTTAATGTTTCCGAAAACCTCGATATACGATCTTTCGTCTCTTTATTTCGGGTCGCTTGTCGTGCATTTAGGTGCACCGTGCTGTCATTTTGGACAGTTCCGCTAATGGGTGTGTCAGTTAAAAATACCATCGCTCGTGGCGCTATCGGAAGCCAGGAGAGCGCGGAAATCATCAGTCGGTCCCCACCCTTTGGCGAGGCAAGGTTGCATTGAAGCCACGCGGCATGTCATCCCGCGTGGTCGAAAGCTTGTAATGTTTTTAATGTAAGCATAATCAATGTGTTTCTAAAAAGAAAGTCTTTGTCTGCTGATCTGCTCCTCATCCTGCACTCACACGACGTAATAACGCCCCTCTGAGAGAGGAGGATGTTAATATAAAATAAATTCATACTTTGTTTTAATATGGATCAAATTGAGCACTGATTCACTTGATGGAAGACTGCAGTATCGCGATCTATTTGCTTTTTCAGTATATAATATAAAGTTTGAATATTTACTAGCAAATATTTGTTTATCAATAATAAAACAATTAAAAAATGTTTTTAACCACATGGTTAACAGTTTATTGTCTACTAGTTTCGGTAGTGATTTATTTCTACAAAAATATTTTATCAGTAAATATTCAACTACTAATGATCGCGAAACTGCAGTCTTCCATCAAGTAAGTGCTCAATGGATCCATGTTAAAACAAGGTATAAAATTCTTATATCCTTAATATTAAAATGGATCTCAAACTGAATGCTCAACATATAAATAACGATTAAATTAATTCACTCCTAGTTATAGCATATAGTTGTCGCTAAATCGCCGATTTAAAATGTTGGGATGAGGCGAGGACTATGGCGTCTGACAGTGCTTAATGACAACAGTTCGTCACGACCATATGCTCCAATTAGGGGAGCGGATATGGAAATGATGATGATGATAGTTCTTATTGCGCATATATTATTATTTAATGTGAATTTTGTTTCTTTTAATGATTATTTTGTAATATTGTAAAATGAATCATGAATTTTGAAAATTAATTACTCTGTACACATGAAATAATGTAGTTCATAAAAAAAACTATGTAAGCACATACAGGAGAATACCGTCAGATTGTGATAGTAATTCTGAAGTTTCATCTGTGGAATTCTATGACGCTTACTATGGTGCATATGGCTAAGCGCTACATGTGGGTGTTGATCCGCCAACTACAGCCCGAAATTCACGCATAATCCTTTATTATTACAGGAATTTACTATGAATGGGTGGTTTTCACGGGACGACTTTCATCTACCACCAATTTTGATTAATAGACTATGACTGGCATTTTACGGGTGAGAGATCAAATTCACACCAATTTTATTTTACCGTCACGGATCGAACCCACGACTTTTCGCTTGCAAAGCAAACGCTTTGACCTTTGAGCACCCGCCGGTAATATGAATTATGTATGAAATAAATAAATTCAAAATATTTGAAATTAATAATTAATTGGATCTCAACCATCTTTAGGAATTATTTTTCATTGATCTAAAGTCATACAAATCTCATTCATTCACTATTGATTGTTATATTCATGTTTTTTATTATTAAATATGATAATTATTGTATGTATTGAATTTGCCTTGTATTGAATATTTAAATTGTTCCATTTATCATAAGTAAATCTCTCATAATCATAAATGTCGGGATTCGGGTGAGGAAATAAAAAATTAAATAAAACAAATTTATTTAAGTAATGAAGTCAAAAAATTTATTCCAGACAAATGCCATATGTAATATTTATCGATTACAATAAACACATATAGTGAAAACTGTCGCTTGAGCCAAATTAAAGTACATTTAATAGTTTCAAGGAAGTACATAATAACTAGGGTGAAGTATGTGTGAGTAAAAAATAATATAAAAACCAAACATAGTAATATAAAAAAAAAACAAATGCGAAATCTTTGAAGTTCAAATTGTCGGAGGAATAAATTCTCCTGTCGTTCATTCATGAATCTCATAATCTCTAACAGAAACACTTATCACCGTTTAAAAATCAAAGATCTGTTAATCAAATACTATTAATAAAGATAGAAAATTAAATTATTTTCCCAAGTGTGCTAGTTATTATACCATTAAGAAATTATAATCGATTACGTTTTGGACAATTGAGAATAAACTGAAAATTGCAGTGCAAACTGAATTTTTGAAGTCAGATATCAAAGAAAGGTGCAGTCCTAATTCTATTAATTATAATTACGGTATATGACACATTAATGTACGGAGGTCCATCATCATCAGCCTGTATCCGTCCGCTGCTGAACATAAGCCTGCCGCATGAGTCTCCATCCTCTTCGATCCTCTGCCTTTCGCATCCAGGTCACTCCTGTTATTCTTCTTATGTCGTCAGTTCGTCTTGCAGGGGGTCGGCCAATGCTTTGTTTGCCAGTTCTTGGGCTTTTCTTTTCCATCGACCGTCGTCTCTTCGACATATATGTCCTGCCCATTGCCACTTGAGTGTGCCTATTCGTTGGGTAGCATCCACTTCTTCTGCGGATATCCTCGTTTTGGATTATATATTTTAGCGACACTCCGAGCATGGATCTCTCCATGGAACGCTGGGTAACCTTTATTTTATAGGTAAGACTTGCTGTTATTCTTTGTCGTTATTCCATGTCTCTGGGCTATAAGTTAACACAGGGAGGATGCATTGGTTAAACGCCTTAGTTTAAAGACATTGCGGAATTTTCGCTTTAAATATGTACTTTAGTTTTCCAAATGCTGCCCATCCCAGTTTTATACGCCTGTCGATTTCTTTTGAGAAGTTATTTTGTCCTACTTGTATCACTTGTCCGAGCTAGGTATATTCATTTACAACGGAAGTTATTACATGTTTACATCTACTGTTAGATATTTGATTTTGAAGCAATAACAATTTTGCCAATATTATATAAAAAACTATACAACGAATTTTATAGACGATAAAAATACATAACATTAATATATTACTTTCTGCACGCGCTGCCGCATACGGTGAGGCATCTACTTCTCATTGGTTGGAGGGTTGAAGAAGTCCCAGTGATGGTGATGGACCGTTCTGCCTTCTCCCACGCCGAGCATGATCAACCCGGCGATCATCACGAGGAAGATAACTAGAGCCATCTGCATGTCTTTCTTATCGTCTCCGCCCCCGAAGTGCGAAGTCATCAGCGAGAGGATGTATCTGATTGTCCGCGACACCGAGTTCTGGCAAGCTCGGAAGAGCTGCACTGACAGCTCCGAAACCGAAGGCTCGCTAGCTCGAGGGGGCGCTCGCCGGGAAATGTGGCGGTACTCCTCTTCCGAACTGGAAACAGGCTCCCTCTTGTGTTTCCTGCGCCGAGAAGGCGCCGAAGGAACAACTTCATCGTCAGACGCCTCGACAGTGTGCCTGTCTTGGGGAGATCGCAGCCTGTAGAATGAAGGAGGAGGCATGGAATACTCAGGATAGTAAGCGAGAGGGTACATAGGAGGTATCTGTGGCAAAGGAGGACGCTCCGGTGGTTCAGGAGCTGACCCTGCGTCCAATTGCACAGCCGCAGTCATCGGTATCAGACGCTCAGTGATGATTGCATCGACAGACGCTAATGGTGGTGAAGGCGGCTCCGTGGACAGCGGAGAAAACTCCACGTCTGTTTGCGTTTCCTCTTGAGAGGTCGCTGGACGCGGAGGCTGGGCGGCCTCTGTGGTCTGCGTGGAGGTTTGAGACACGGGTGCCGACGGCGCAGCTAACTGAGAGAACTTTTGAAGAATCTCTTCCAAAATACCGGGCGCCAGCTCCAAGCCTCGGAGAACGATATTTCCAGATTTAGAATTCAAATCGCCGACCTGCAAAGACAATCCTTCGATCTCCGAAACGAGTATTTTGTGCGCCTGCAGCTCCGAAACACTCAGTCGCTCGACTTCTAGATCTGAAACTTGAAGTCTTTCGGTTCTGAGAACGTCTACTTCAGTGTTACTTGGTATTAATGATCTAAAACTGTCGGGTCGATTGCTCGCTTCTTCTGTGCGGTGAGGCTGGACAACTGTATCTGGCGCTACAGCGGGAGCAGCAATAACAGGTGAAATGCACCTGTCTACTGAACTCTGGGGAGCAGTCTGGAATAAAGGAGAAATACATCTATCGTCTGAAGCGGGGGCGGCAGTGCTTGTAATTGGAGATATACATCTTTCTACTGGAGCTGGGGCGACACTAGTGGCAATAGGAGATATGCATCTGTCAACAGTGTTTTGGACAGTTACAGGGGATTTTCGCTCAACAAAGCCTAGGGCTTTGCATATTTCAGAATGTGTTGGGTATGGCTTAAAGTCTTCTTCAGGAATCAATGGAACCGTTCTCGTTTCCAATTCGTACGAGAAGGGATCATCAATGGGTTGTACAGTCAGGGAAGCTTCTGTGACTACTTCCTCGCGTTCATTAATCCGAGTTGGACTCGATACTCTCCTTTCCACTAGAATCGCGGTCGGAGACATTCTTCCGAGAGGTGTTTTCGGTCTATCTGATGGCGTCTTAGGTCTATCCGAAGGTGTTTTTGATCGCCCCGAACGAGAAGTCGGTCGTGAAGATTCTCTAAACTTTTGCAAGCCTTTTGAAAGAATTTCCGCGTCGATCGAGTTTTCTTCGATGTCTTCGTGCCTGTCGATGACATGTTCGGTAGCAGAATGAGACAAATAGTCCTGTCTGTCATCAAAAGGTTCATCCATTCCCAAATCGTAATCGAAATCGTCAGGCAAAGGATCCGTCTGAGTCGAAACTTCAATTTCGATAACTTCCTCTTGTTCGTAAGCATCGGCTGGTAGTTGTTGGTCCACTTTGTATTCGTAGATCTTTTTGATCGGCATATTTTCAATATTATTATTTTGTTGAGATTCGGCATTCAGAGTGGAATCAAATTCGTCGCTGATGACGACGGCGTCATCATTGTAGTCAAGTTTGTCCTGAAAGTCTTTCTTCTTTCTCGGTCCCCTCGGCGGCCTCGGCGGGGCGGGCAGAGGCCTATCTTTCATCTTATTGATGATGTCTCCTGACTGCAGATCTTTGTGTACCTCTTCGTCATCGATTTCGACGTACTGAGTAATATCTAAAGACGAGTCGTTGTTTCTGAAATCTTGCGAGTTTGTAAGGCTCGTTGTGGATTTTTTTCTCGGGGGTCTCGATGGACCGAGAGTGCTGTAGTTTCTTAAGGGACGTTTCGGTGGTGGAGAGTCTTTGAGAGGTCTCGGTACCGTGAAGAACTGTCTGTCGCTCTGTTGGCTGAGGCTCTTGTCAGATCTGTGTCTGCGGAAGGGCGCAGGAGGTCTAGGGGGCGCCTCGTTTCTTTGGGAGACTTTGTCGACTGTGGCGTATCCGGGGCCGTCGTCAAGGTCATCCAAGAAGTCCAGGTCGTTGGTGGGCAGTTGTGGATGAGAGTCGAGGGTGATGGAGTCCGCGCCGCGGGATGTGCGGTCATCGTCTGCAGCGGAAGTGGCTCGGGAGCCGCGGGAGCGCGAGCGCGTGCGCCGCAGCAAGGCGGGGGCGCCCTCTGTGGAGTCGGGCTCCGGGCGACTGGCGATGATGTACTCCTCGCGGTGAACAATCTGCAAATATCGTTACACGGAATATTAATATGTGCCTAAGTTACTCTAATTCAGTTGGGATCCAAATCATCAATAAAGGTGTAAAAAATGCATCCTATGCTTGTTTATTCAAACAATATATGTCGCATGTTGAAGCTGTATTTGAATTCTTTTATTTTCAATTAATTTTCTGCTCCACTAACTACTTTTTTATTTAGTGATAACGATGAATTTATTTATGAGTCAACATTTTTATAAATAAATTTAATTATTTTGTAGATACATAAAGATTGTTAATACGTTTAATGAATACATAAACATATAATGATTACGCTAGCACTCAAATAATAAAAGTCGCAATTGCAGTATATACATAATAAATACAAAAAATATATAACAGTTGTTTTAATTGTACAATGATAATTATTTTGAATTATTTTTTTGTACTTACGCGTTTACATTATTTAATAATATTTAAATAAACATACACAAAGAAAACTCTTATCATATTGGTTATTAAATGTATGTAGTCAAAAAGATAATTCTTACCTCGTCTTCGTTCATTTTGTCTTCAGAATTAAACTTTGGCTCCAACCAGTCATCCTTGTCAAAATTTTCATTGCAGAACGATCCGTTTTCAGAATAATCAAAGTCCTTTAAGCTTCGTTTTCGTCGTCTTGGAATCGGGGGCATGTCGCGCGTCTGTTCCATTTCATTTTCGTATTCATTCAAATTATCCATTATATCCGGCTCCTTGTAAGAGAAGACATTCTTCCGCTTCGGCGGCTCGATGGGTTTTTCTTCTTCGTACTTTATATTGGAGGAAGGCTCGGAAAACATTTCTGGGGGAGGAAGATTATTGAAGTTGACTGTGGCGTTCTGTACTATGTAGCGCTGACCTCCTTGATCCTCGACAGCGATGTTTTTGTTTGATTCATAAGCTTGCGCTTGAGCTTGCACTTCTGCTTCGGCCTGAGCTTGAGCTTTAGCTTTGGCTTTTCTGGCTCTCGACGGCCTCACAGGAGGAAACGTGTAGTAGCCGTCATCGTTCTCTGCCATATCTTCTTGACGACGGTCATCAAATTCTTCGATATCGTCAACGTCTGTCCTCGAAAACTTATAATATTCATCATTCAAATGTCCCATGTCTAGATTGGAGTCGTCCATCTCGTTGGGTCTGGCGTAACCGTTCATTTCGTCCATCTGACTGAGCGCGTTCACCGGAGATCTGAAGGCGTCCCTTATTTCATCGCTGAGGTACTTGCCCACCTCGATGTTATCTTGGGAGATTCCTTTTTGCCTCAAAAAGAATTCATCGTTGTCGATCTCCTCCAGGACGCCCCTGCGGTGGTGGCCGGTAGAGGCAGCGGAGGACTCGTCATCTTCGCCGGGCTGGCTGCTGTCGTCGCGCCGCGGTTCCTCCGCTGGGATGTGCGGGAGAGAGCTCCCGTGCTCGAGCTTCTGAGCGGTGTTCCTCTCCATGGCGTTCCAGAGTTCCGCATTTTCGATTTTCGCCTTGACGCTTTTTTGAATTTGCTCGTTTTCTTTTTCGTATTCTTCCTGCATCTGTCGATAATCTTTATCCACTTGAGCCAATTTGCTCTGGAAATCTCGATCATTTTCGTACGAGTAGTCGCTTCCTACGCCGTAGTTTCTGGGTTCGCCCTCCGCCGATGTGGCGCTGGACTCTGTCCAGTGCGAGCTGACCATCTCCTGGCGCTTGACTCGCGGGACGGTAGCGAAGCCCGGAGGGGGCGTCCCCGGCCGCTCAGCTGACGTTGACGGATCTGCCTTGTTCTTCTTGTTCCTGTTGAAAAACCTCGGATACGTTCGGAAATCAAAGTGAAAGTGAGGTTTTTTCACCGATCCCGAAGTCGACTCGGTCGATTTATCAATTTCTTCCGCGTCAGCGTCGACGTCCGCGTCTTCTGCGGGCGCTGCGGATTTGTCTTTGTTGCGGCCGAACGAGCCGAAATTGATTTTCGGCCTATCTGGGAACTTAAACTTTGACTTTGGCATCGAGAATTTCGGCCTGTCGGGGAGATTGAATTTGGGCCTGTCCGGAAAGTTGAACTTGGGCCTGTCCGGAAGATTGAATTTCGGCCTTTCCGGTAGATTGAATTTCGGCCTTTCGGGCAGGCTGAATTTCGGTCTGTCCGGGAGGTTTATTTTAGGTCTATCGGGCATTTTGAATTTAGGGCGTTCCGGTAGACTGAAGGAGGTTTTTTCGAATTTGGGCATCTCCGGTCGAGAGAATTGTGGTTTTTTCATCGTTTTGATTTTCGTCTTCAGCTTCCCCGCTTGGGACCGAAGTTTGCCGGTCTGCGTCCTGATTCTCTGCTGCAGGCGAGATCTGTTCTCGCGCTTCAGCGGAAGGTCCTCGAGGGCCGAGGAGTCCACCTGGCTGGTGCTGACCTCGCAGTCGGTCCTGGACTCCGTGGTGGTGGGGGTGTTGAAGCGCTCCCCCGGCGGCGGGTCACTGCCCTCGCTGAAGGCGGCATTGTCGGCCTCCTGCAGCACGCGGCGCTCCTGTGAGGTCAAGCTGCCCACGTCATCTGCGCTCTCTTCGGCGCTCACCTCGGCGGGGCGCGGCTTGCCCACGGGCTCGTACTCATGATCACTGAAACAGCGAAGTAACCGTCAATATGGAATTTTGACGCATCAAACATTTGCACCCGAAATGGCGATAACATACTTTTTTGAAAAAATGCTACACAAATTCTGCAAAGTTTGATTTATTTCGTAACAGTCAACTCATTCGCTTAATTGCCAAAGTTAGTACATAAATATATTTTGTGCATGTAATTGTATGTTTAATTTTAAATGAATGATGGCATTTATGCATGAATGCAATAAATACTTATGTTTACGCGAAACGTTTTTAACATTTTACCTTGTTTCGCTTAATCAAATTGTTTAAAGAAACCCAGTCTCTTACTCTCTGATAGAGAAATACTTTTTAGGTAGCCCAAAGCAATTGCATTCTTCCTATCAATTGTAACACCATTTAAATTATTTCTATAAAAAATAATTTTAAATTTTTATACCACATTTTTATGTAAACTATAATTTTTATATGCATCCAAAATCACTAGTTAATTTTCTAATAGTTATCAATGATAGGGTGGAGACAATTATTAAATTTGAAATTCCATTACTACTCGTTACTTGTGTTTATATAAATCAACACAGCAATGTAAACTGAAATTAATATATAGTAAATATAAATATCTGTTAAATATAGTATATATATTACATACCATCTTCTTGCGCTCGCCATATTTAGGTAAAAGCTGTTAATTCTGTACAAATTTAATTTAATCACAAATTAATATAATAAATTTTAAATGAAATGTGATTTCATTTAATAAACAATAATACGATGTATTAATTATTTTTTGACTGGACGCGTTTCGCCGTCTGAAACCTTTTAAAACAAGCCTCTACTATACACAATTTATTTTAGCTATAGAATTACTTCAGTTAAATTTGAAAATTCTGTCACTTAAAGTCTGTCACTATATCAACATATTAAATAGAAAATACACAATACTTTAAATAAAAACACTTTTTTTAAAAAATCGAATAAATCAAATTGAAAGTCAATTATTTTTACACCAAGTAAAATAATAATTATTATATTTTGAACTTTATCACAAACAATTGTTTTTTTAGCTGAGTCAAGTAATATTTTGTTGAGAAATGCAAATTCTAAATATGTATGGTGTACATGTATCACTTCTGACAACATTAAAGTGACTATCATGTCACATTTGATTGAGCACTGAAGGTTTTGTCACATTACTGATGGGCAAAATATACGTGGAATAAAACGTTTTCGCGGGACGGAGACTACATGACAACTGCTCAATATACGTATTTACTAACTCTAGTGAATATTTTAAAATGACAATAATAACTCGAGCACAATTGAATACCGGAAATAAAAATAATCGTAAGTGTCATCATTAAAATCTAATTTTCTACATTTTTTTGACATGCCTGATATAAAAAGTCGCGTTATGCTCTTTTATATATCCAGTTATTTATTTTATTTATTTCATAATCGTTCCATATTTGAAGTATATGGTAAATACAAAATAATAATTTGCAGGCGGGTGTGGATAGTGGTAAAGCGTTAGCTTACTAAGACAAAGGTCGTGGGTTCGATCTACGACGGAGATTAAAAAGAAATACCTCTTGTTGGTGTGAATTAGATCTCTCGCCCGTTAAATGCCAGTCCAAGCCTATTGATTAAAATTTGTGGTAGACGAACTTCGTGCCGTAAAAATCACGCATACTTAGTGAATTTATGTAATAAATGGATGATGCGTGAATGTCGGGCTGTAGTCTATGACGTCGTTAGATCAACACTCCGCATGCAGCGCTATATATAGTTATATTTAACATGGTAACTGTCATATAATCTTGAAATGAGATTTCTCCATGACAGTCTGTCGGTATTTTTTTGTATGCGTATACAAAAAAATGCTGCTACACAGTTCTGTCAGCTGCCACTGTCTATGCCTTTTCGTAAGTAAACTCTGTACTCAAAGATCCACCTGGTAACATATACAGTTCCTGGGCTTAATTCCGAAGACGCTGTAGTATCCAAGGAAATTCTTATGTGTTTGTTAATCAGTATTTTTAAATAATCTAATGATTACTTCAACGCTTTCGCGACATGGACCTTTGATTCCTAATAGCGGATCAACTTTTTTTTCAATGAATGATTACGAGCGTTCACACAATACTTTGTATTTAGTGTGATAATGTAAAAAAATCTGGTTAAAACGACATAGCCTTCGAATAGACAATTGTTTGAAATTGTGAATAATTTCATGTAACCCTGAATGACATGCAGATACATTAAGCCACTGAATCATACATTATGCCAGCGACTATAATTTGTTAATTATTTCAATGAAAAGTTCACGGTCGATTCATACTGTCTGTACTGAAAACTGTATATTAGCGATTAATGTGGATCAACACTCGCAAAAAGCATATTAGCATTATTAAAACCAACTACTAACCTATATTTTTAAACATTAGGTGTACAAGTAATCCAAGTAGTAATAAATAACTTCTTGAAAATAATCGACATGCGTATACGAGTGGGATGGGAATAATTTAGAAAACTTAAGTACACATTTAAAGCGAAAATTCCACAACGTCTTAAAACCAAGGTATTTAACCAATGGGTCCTCCCAGTATTAATTTATGGCGCAGAGACGTGAAAGCTAACAACAGGTCGTATCAATAAAATAAAAGTCATCCAATGAATCATAGAGATGGGGAGCATGAAAAGAACCTCCACGCGGTGCCCCCTGGAAACGGAATCTCAGATTTCCTCCTCCGGCCAATCTTTTCAACCCGGCGATGTCAAAAACAAAATGAGAAACAGCGAACCAGCTTTTTTGATCCTTTCTTATTTCAATATTTATATTATTCGTATATATTGAGAATCGTTGATAAGAACAAATTCAATGCGACATTCAATATTGTAATGTTTATAGACATTTTCAGTCGTGTAAATAGAGAGATATATGCTCAAAGTGCCTCTAAAATATAGAATCTGAAACAAATATATGGCACGCTCAAGTGGCAATGGGCAGGACATATCTGTCAAAGAGACGATGGTTTATGGGAAAGAAAGTGTTGGAGTGGCGTCCTGGCAAACGGAGCGTTGGCCGAACCCTACGAGATGAACTGACGATATCAGAAGAAGAGCGGAAGTTACCTGATGCGGAGGGCAGAGGATCGAGAAGGTTGGAGACTCATACGGAAGGCATACGTTCAACAATGGACAGACACAGGCTGATGATGATGATGATTACATTTACAACAAGCGCCATTAAATACCAACCAAGACGGTTCTCAAGAAAATAGTTTTCTTTTTTACTAATACGATGAAAACTACTGAATGTACAATTTTATTAATTTGGCGATTGTTGTGTTAAATTTCTTAGTGAAATAGGTTTTTTTTTAGTTTTATGAAATTAAATATTCTCACGTGAATTTATTATTTTATTCATTTATATGTCACTGTTCAAATCAATCAAAGATCACGCAGGTCTTTTGTAATACATATCCATAAAACCACACATTGTAGTACAGTAAGGATTAAATATATTTTTTAAATGTACTCAAAATGTCAAAAACTATATTGGAGCATATTGCCACCGCAAACTACAGCTTTCCAACCACAGAAAGATTCCATTGTATTTGATACGATTTTGTAATTGGTGGTGCAACATAAAGAGAAAAATACAAAGTTGTAGTTAATGTTTTCCATTCTTTTTCCTTTTTAAATCATAAATTGTAGTACGTTTATCTTTCTAGTAATAATTCCGATAAAGAGATCGGAAGTGATAAAGCTATATTTTATTCCATAGAATGTGGACACGGATATTGTGTAGTTTAAATATATATAAACAATTATAGCATTTACTGATAAATAGTGTTTTTAAACACAAATTTGGTTTTATTAAACTGTACATAAAATAGCCACGCACTTTTACAGTAAGGCATCATATAATAATTTAATTATAACAGAATATTTTAAAAAAAAATTACATTTTAAAGAGTCACAGTGGATAGAACTCGTGACCTAAAACAGTTTTACTCTTTTAGTCTTTTTCATACTTAAAATTATCAAAACAGTAATGTTATAACAATTTTATAATATTTGTACGTGGGAATATTATGATACAACACACAACAATGTTTATTATTCGCGTTTTTTACATTGAGTTTCATATACACACTCGGAAAAGAAATGAGAACATTTTTTTGTATCCATCGTAATACGCTCTGCTATAAACAGTCGTGAGTCGAAACATTGGTGGTTTTTGTGAGTGTACTAGTAGACAAAAAACAAATACATATTCAATTGCGCGATATATGTAGAAAAGTGTCTTAATTGAGGCCAAAAGATCTCCACCCAATACATTATTTAGTATTATTGAAAGTTAATTTTAAATAAAAATATTCGTTAACACACTACGAGTAATAAGTAGACTAATGAAAAATGGTAGTAAAGTCATGTAGTGATTAGTTCAAGTACGTTTAAGAACCAATATTCATAACATTAGTAATTGAATGGAAATTGGTGTTTTAACATAGTGTATTTTAGCAACTTCTACATAAATATTTCACATCATCTTATATGACATTTCTCTCATCAACGAATTGTAGAAAAACAAACAACAGACGCTGGGATTCGAAACGAAGTCGCTGTCTAGCTCATTTACACCGACTGTCGAGTCGAGAAATTAGAGTAAGTATTTTATTATTGATACGTATTATTTATAGATTGTTGTTAATTGTATGTACTTGTAAATTTATAACAATTCGATCAATAAATTTGTTCACAGGCATTTCTTACAGACAATCTGTTTATTACGTGACACGTCTTAAGTATTAACCGTATTAAAAATACAATATTTTTGTGTATTTGTTGATTTCATATATATTTATAAATGTTACATTGCTCTTACGATATAATCCTACGGGTGTATTGACATTTGGGTATCTACTAACCCTTCACCAAGCAGTGAAGACTTTTCAGAAGCTAAAATATTCGCACTATAAACAGAAATTTATTTTATTGGGTGGTAAGCCTAAAATTAGTTACATTACTCATATTAAACAATTTTAATATAGGTACAGAGCCATCTATGATTTCAAAACGTTAACCAATGTAGATTTGCATTATGTAATTATTATTTTAATTATTTTCATGCCTCCTTTTATGACAACGTTGTTAGACAAATGCCGCGTATATTTTAAAGCCTACATAAAAAAAAATTCAGCTCTCGAAAGAGTCGGGTTAATCCAAATATCCTCACTACAAATATTTAAAACTCCTAAATATTCCCAAATTTCTGACTTTTCAAGCCATTAGGAACTGTACATGGAGTGTTCTCGATAAAACTTCGGATGCAGATATTACTTGAAAAGTGACAAAGATCATGTCAGTTGATAGAACTGTAACATAGTGACCATGACCAAGAGATTGATTATGAAAGAGAGAGTCGTTTATTGTACGAAATAATTCAAGAATTTTTACTTATGACTTTATCAAAATACTCAAAAAATATATAATTTTTAATATATGTTTGTAAGAATGTATTTTTCAAAACCTAAATTAATTATATAATATATGACTTCGTGTAATAAGGTTATTAATAGTAAATGAAGTGTTTTTTTTTTAAATTCCTCTCATAAAATAGAGTATATTTTGTTAATCATAATAATTATGACAGATCCTTTTCTATTTTTCATTACGAATACAAATATATATAATACGATCCTGAAATAAGATATAATTCAAGACAAACAATTATGTATTTACTATTATTAACAACAATTATTAAAAAGTCCCTCGCTAAACAGAAGACTCCACAAAATTACTTTGATAAATAAATTTGTGGAGCTCGTTGAAACTGGGCTTCTCTCAATATTCGAGGCGATATGGTTGAACAGTCTGATCACTCTCCCAAGAGGCATAGTCTCTGGCAGGCTAGTATTACTTGTAGGAAGAACAAACAATCTTTTGATGTTAGTAACATTTTTTAAATTTCGCATTTAAAGCAAGCAATCATAATCGATCAATATTTAATCATAATAAATACATAATATTAATATACATACAAGATACAGTAATTCGCTTGGCAATATTTATATCACTTGTAAGTACGGTTTGGTTAACGCACAACCATTTACTTGTATGTTATATGAAAACATAATTCGATGATCGAAAAAACGTAAACTTTTTCCATACGTGATTATGAGGTTAATGCGATGCATCAAATACTCTGATGCTTTTGTTGATATTTTAAAATGAAAAGCTATGAAGAAAAAACAAATTCATAAAAAAACTGAGACGGCATATAAAGGGAAATAGACTGTGATATTTAAAACAAGTATTTCTTTTATATGTTTAGTGTACAGTCATTTTATATTATATTGGTATCGTTATTTACAGTTCTGCGTTACTACAAGACAACGAGAACTACAGAAAAATATGTTTTCAATAAATGATGGACTGAAATAAATACTTGACATAAGAACAGTTTCATTAGGGTTATGAACTGACAACACTTGGTGAAACTGCATAATTATAATTTTAAATTAATTTTAATTTAAAAATTAAGAATATTGAAGATGGTCCCCAGGGAGGCCGAAACATGTAATCGTTTAAAATAAATGTAAATCAAAACTAAATATTTTTAATTTGTTAATAAAAAATAATTAAAAATTATAATAAGAACATTTAATTTTAAATTTAAAAGTTTTACATATATTAAGTTTTAAACGGTGTACCGTACATAAAACATTTTTTTTCTGCACTAAATGTACTTTTTCTATGAAGAAATGAAAACACGTTTTATAGAGGTTCCTACGCTTAGAACGCTCTGCTTATTAGCATGTGTGCTTAATCAAATCAATTAGAAAGAACTTGATAATATAACATACGAGTATATTACATCAAAAACGTACAGAAATAAAATTAAAATGTGGCATTATTAGTAAATTCATGTACACCATAACAAATGTAATAATGTGTTTATAATGCATCTCATTTTAAAAAAAAATACAATTTGATATTATTATTGCAGGCAATAAATAATCAAATTTTTAGGCGCAAAAATCAATGCGTAAAATCTCAATACTAATAATTGCAGATTGTTGTAGAGTTTTTGCGATTTTTCATGTAACGGTCCCTTATATGCCTTTTTGGGTTGAACCGTCTTTAGTATTTAAAAGCCCATTCCTCGAAACCATTGAACTGTTCACTCAATATTATGAAAATAATAAAGCAGAATTGAATATACTTGATGAGAATACTACGTCATACGTCACGAAGTAAAATCATGTCGATTTCAGAGGTTTTATTAGACTTGGCATAGTGAATTTTTTAGTTTGGCTTTATGGCTTCGTTATCTGATTGATTTACCTGCCACGTGCAAGTTGCTATGACGTTCAATAACGATCAAATGTTTATTGATGAAAAGCCAAGCAATCCTACTCGAGCTTTCAGTTACGCAAAGCTTTTGAAGCGACGCTTTTAGACTCAGCCCGGGAGCTTTAAGTCCACCTCGAAAGCTTCAGTCTATTCCTGAAATCACTTTCCCCCTCTTTACAAGCCATCCGATGTGTAAGACAACTTATCAAAGGCAAGTTAGCAGACTTGTCCTAATTGAAGTAATTAACGATAACGTAATTAAGCTCATTATTTATGTTATAATAATCATTTAGAAATGCATCATAAAATACAATTTAATTCATTTAAAATACAGAGGCTCTTATTTTTCCAGTCTGAAAAAATCATTTTTTCATCAGAATATAAAATAATATAATTATTATTTATCATTAACTAACATGTTCTACATCGTTATATTAACCCTACACAACAAACTAACCAAAATTAAATAATCTTATTAAATCTGTCTTAAATTAATAATATTAGTTTATTTATTATTCGGACAAAAAGTTGATTTATTTTTGATTTTTTTATTTTATTGCCATATTAATTTATTGTCGCTTTTATAAATCATCAATTAGTTGAACATATTTTATAGAGTAGCGGATTGTCACGTGACTCAAAAGTAAAATGTAATTTTATGTAACTTAATATTTTGATTTTAAAAGTAATATTTGTTTTATTTTTAATTTATTTAAGACTACATATAGATAAAGAACTAGTAAAATGTTTTAGTGGAGTATTAATTTATTTCATAAATAAAGAAAATTATATAATATGTAAGTACATAAAATAATCATGATATGTATTTGTTTACTTATATTTAAAACGTGCGTCAGAACGCTCATAAACAAATCCTGGACCTACGTTTTATCCTCTGTTTAGTAATGTAAATAAAAATAACACATTGCTAATGGGCCTGTATTTCACGTCAAATAAAAGCAAACTTGGTCGAAATAAAAGTTCTAGGTTAAATGTTCGGTGTCACGGATAAAAATAAAGCGCTAAAAAAGATACATTAGGAGTGGAACTTTTACGAGGCGTGAAAATTTAAGTCACGAATGTTACCCGCGACTGTCGTTTTGTGCCTTGATGAATGACCAGTTCCAAGGAATATGTTTGGGAAAAACTGGAGAACGTTTAGTGGTGATAATCACTGGATGTGAGATGAGTTATTATACCATGCGAGTGGAAGAAGTTATTATCTGTTAAATGCGTGTTAAGAAAACTTAACTAGTTGGGAAATTGATTTTTGAATTTGATATTACATCATTTACAAATGACGCAATCGAGAAAATTTGATAATGATTTTGTACATTATAACCGAAAGTTTTTTTTCCCTATTTTTTGTCACGGTTAATAATTCTATTATGACATTACATACAATAATATTGATTCCGTTTTTTTTGCTCGTTTTTTAAATTAAGCAGTTCTGTAAAATTGATGTTTTTATAATTTTATTCCAATGTCTTTTTTGTCTTAAATTGGTTCTAAAAAATAATTAAACAAAGAAAGAATGTAACTTAAATTGAATTGTCGTAAATTTATAAAAAAAAACATTTTTGCATATTTTTTGCGTAAAATACTTAGTAATGTAACCTGCACGAAAACATATAATAGTTACGAGTATATTTCCATAACACTACAAGTTTTCTATTTTAATATTTGTCATATATTTTTTGTTATTAAATAATTGATAACAATGTCAGAGATGACTAACACACGTATGTTGAAACTTCTTAAGATTTGAATTGAGTCGAGGCCTGAGGCTTCCTCACTTTAATCATTCTAAAGAACAATACCTATTATATCTCTAAATACGTGTGTTAATTCTTAAACCAACTGTCGCGAGAAAAATAAATAACTGAGAATTGAAATTAAATACTTTAGTTTTAATTATTTACTTGAAACTATTAACGAGAAGATCATCGATATAGCTGGTCATGACCGACTTTAGGCTGACATCACATTCATTGAGTATTTAACATTGACGAAGTTAATTGCATTTTTGCAAAGTAAAATATAAGTATTTAGCAATCTCATAAGCAAGGTGGTATCATCATTGCGACGAAGAAAAACGTTCAATATTCTTGGATATAGATTAATTTGCAATGGTAAAGAATTCTGCTTTGAATTCAAACAGAATACAATTATGAGACTTCGGAAGAAAGTTATTAGACTTGGAACCAAAGACTTTCATCATCGTTAAAGCAGCTGCACGATGCATAAACAATAAAAATAACCGAGATCTAGAAAGACAGATTAGTAATACAATTACAAAAATAAATGAAATGATGCGGTCACATATATTTGGATGATATATTTGGTTGAGCGGCTACTAGAACCAAATGGTGCAGGCATCTAAAGCGTCAGGCTGATCTTAACATCTCCTTAAAATTATTATTAATTAATTTGGAAACATGCCTCGCATAATATTGTAAGCTGTCTAGAAGTATTCAAAGTGTGACTTGAGGCAAGGATAATGGTGGCCATATTTATGCTCTAGATATGCATGTTTTTGTGTATCCTTTTGGACACATCTTCTTATACGTGGAAATAGCCTCAAGGACATTTCACTAATGCATGTCGTATTTTATGTCTTAAATTCGTTTGTTCTTTTTAATTTTTAAAATAAACGAGAGTAACCTACATTCCCGGGGTTTCTTCGATTTATTAATTATACCTGTATATAGTATATTCATATAAATATCAATAAACGTATATATATGCTATTTTGCATCATTTTTTATTACTTTTAATTTACGGCTGTGTATTTAAAACATTCTACTTTTCGCTACTCACACAATTGAACACAGAAAACAAATAAATGATCATCATTGATTATTTCTAAATTTGAAACGAATTTAAAACATTCCATTTTCATATTGTACTCTATGTGGATACCTAAAATTGTTCAAATCATATTTTGAACATTTAAACAGTTAAAAATAAAACGATCATTATCATCATAAAACATTTAAATCTAAAATTACGCCACTATTATATACTAAACATAAATTTAATTTGCCATACGAATCGAATTAACTAAAGCAAATTAGAATGCTTCGGGATGTATATATATCTTCCTATCATAACCTCCTACCATGCCTACCGCCATTATTTATATTATCCATTTATTTGTACAAATAAATGGATAATATAACAATATATATAAACAAAAATATAATATAAACAAAAAAAAGTAAACAAGAGTTTATAAAAGTGATCTAAATTTTAAGTTGTTTTATATTCATTGATGACATTGGTTTGTCTTTGTTTGTTATAGAACACATAGAACAATAAATTCTGCTTACGCATTGTCTCTGACAGACTTGATCGACCGTGAGACAAGAAGTGTATTGATCTGGTAGAGCGTGGAACGGACAATTTGTTCCGTAAATGATCTATTACGTATAAACTTAGATCAAATATTGCAGCATAGATTATGTATGCGGAGCGCCGGTTCCGCCGATTTGACAAGATTCAAATTTCAAATCTTTCGTGAATTTTGAAACACCTCCATAAACAAAAGACTTTTAACCCTGTACATGCAGAATAAGATTTCATAAAAAGTTACGAAATAAGTAAATTAGTTAATGAAAAATAAAGTTGAATATTTAAGGATGATTTTTTTAAAGTGTTTTGATTGATCAGTGCTGCATTTATATCCACCTTCAGAACTAAATTTAATAAATCCATTATTACTTTAAAAAAAGGGCAAATTTGAAACATGTTTAGAATGACTCACAACTCAATACATATCGTAAAAAAAAATTACGAAGGAATATCGTAATACGAAACCAAATTATATTCAATATAGTATTCCGATAAATCCGCATCTCGCACTGAAGTGACGTGTTTTTTTCAGGGCGTGGGATAAATCCTCACCTCGCACTTAAGAGCAGTGCAAGTTGGTGCGGATATATCCGCACTTCGCACGTAAAGGGTTAATTTACGCTTCATCGCAAGCTTATAAAAAAATTGGTTTGATCTACCAAATCGTGAAAGAGTGAAAATAGCGCCTCTAATTACAAAATTGTTAATTACTAAATGTGTCCAAATATAAAGTATTTTTATGACTCTAGGCAAATTATTTTTTAGGTGAATATATCTTTCGGGTTGCCCCGTTCCTTAGGAATATCAAGGCCTGGGGAACGTCGGCCTTATCATCCGATCTCCTTAAGTAAATCCGATTAAAAAATAACCCAGAAATATGCCTCAGATACTGCAGTCACGTCCTCGGGCTTCTATGTTCCCAGGTGGACCTTCTGGGGCAGAGATGTTTTGGGACAAGGCATGGCAACTAACATAACTGAATATATGTAAATGTGGTGCCCACGTATTAAAGATATGGTCGGATATGGGATCAAAAAATGTATGTAAAGTATAATAAGTCCTGTATTTATGATACTAGCCGGCAGGTATACCTCAATGTCAAAATGTTTGATTGACAAGCCAAAGGTCGTGGGTTCGATCCCCAAAGGAGAAAAAAATATATATTTTTGAATCGATTACTGAGCTCTAAAATACCTCCGGTTGGTGTGAATTTGATCCCTCACCCGTAAAATGCCAGTCATAGCCTATTAATTAAAATTGGTGGTAGACGAAAGTCGTCCGTGAAGACCACCCATTCATACTAAATTCATGCTATAATAAGGATGATGCGTAAATGTCGAGCTGTTATATATGACGTTGGCATATTAATACTTCACATCCAGCGCTTAACCATATGTAACATGTAACAAGCGTCATAGAATCCACAGATGAGGCTTCAGCGTCACTATTACCATCTGTCGGTATTCTCCTGTATATGCTTACATAAAAAACATACTTTCAATTACATTATCTTTATTCTTACATTATTTACTACACAAACACATTAATTTCTGACAATAATTACAGAATCAATCTCTAATCACAGATCTTTAATTTTTTACGTGACCTACATTTTTGAGCTGTGTCTTATTTTAAAGACTCAATGGTTCTGGCTTGTAGAGCGTCGGGACAATCATTTCTTTAAAAACGCATTTTTTTGTGATGGTAGAGAAGGACTTTTGATGTATACTATAACGTCAGCTTGCAAAGCTCTATTTATAAAAATGGATCATGTTTAATATTGCGAAATAGCAAATACTCGTTTTATATATTTAATTATGTTCAACTTAGTCATAAGAACAATAATATTTACTATATTATTTAATGTAAAATAAAAATAGTGATATTTTAATACAGTGAGGCCCCGCTTAACGCTGTCTCGCTTAGCGCTATTTCGGTTTAGCGCTCTTTTATTTCTACCCGTGGTTATTCCCAGAAATTGTGCACAAATAGTGGAATTAGCGAAACAAACCGGCTCAGATGAGGTAAATGTGGAAGACGTCGAAGAAATAGTTCAAGAAACAGCAGCTAGTCTTTCTAATGATGAGCTCAAGGAATTAACTGAGCAAGAAGAAAACAAAAATATTGATTTAAGTGATTTCGAAGAAGAGCAAAAAGAACTTTCGATGGCGTTTGTAAAAAAGAGTTTGACCACTATAACTGAAATTATGGACCGAATGATCCAAATTTTGACAGGAGTTCTAAAGCAAGACGGGGTGTTATAGATGCTTTATACACTTTTCAACAACTTTTCAACTACATTAGATGCCTTCTTGACAAAAAGGTAACAAATTGGAAAGACAGACTGAATGTTATAACTGACTATATTCGTATATTCGTTTATATTGTTTTTATTTTTGTAAGAATTAAATGTTTGATTTTATTTTTATTAAAAAAACACATAAATATTAAATTTAATACCTAACCCCATTATTTACATGTTAAGATAGCCTCGTTTAGCGCTGTTTCATATTACGCTCTACTTTGATGGAACGTATCTCCCGCGTTAAGCGGGGCCTTACTGTATAAATAAAATGGCGAGAAGTGCATTTTACTTAACGCTTAAAACGATAAATATTTATGCAATTGAGGTGAACTATGAGAATTAAAAATGTCACACGCAATTATTGCAAAAAATAAAATGCATTGTAAGAAATGCATTTGAAATTTCGCAATTCACTGCAATTGTGTTCGATTGTTCCGCTTCCTAGATTCGATTAATATAAACAAACAGTGACAAAAACACGCCACTAAATAAATACGTTAAAAGTGCATACGCAATGCATTTCAAAATACTTATATTAGTTTCTGGATATTTAAAACATTACTATATCGGTAAAAAATAATATGAATGCTTTAAATTTTACAATGCAGACGGGTGTACCCGTGCTCGTAGCCATGGTTTTTTTTTTATCCCAGATGGTACTTGTGGAGCTTAAAGCCATTAAATAATATATTTATTTATATTTACAAAATAGTAATTGATACATTTGATTAAAATTAATCTTTAATTGCAGATATTAATCATATATACCTGTGTATAAGAAGAAGAAAATTTAATGTGAAAATATTAGAAATATACATTAAATTGTTGAAAACGTTGATTTCAAATATCTTTGGTAATACTTCTTTATAGTTAACTATGTATTGTTACCATTTCTAAATGTTATACTTGAAAAATCCATTAAATGTTACTCATATTAATAAAATAATCAATAAATTCTGCAAGGTATTTCAGTAGTGAAACGCTTCAGATGATTTATTATTGCTTACTTGACGTCATAAAATTTATATTCGGAAGAGTGAAACGTTTATCTTTAGCTTTGCAAAGCACATCAAAGCAGTATGTGAATGTGCATGTTTACTAATCAGTATTCATTCAACAGAACGTGCCACGTGGGCCACGAGGGAAGGGGGAGTGCCACGTGGGCCATCTGCGAAATGTTCACTAATGACAATGGTCACGTGAGATTTCGGGATCCCAGTGCGAAACCTTGTATCTATTTCTCATTGTGCATAAAAAAATACAAGTTATTCTTTCTTTTCGAGACAAGATCATTGACTGAGATATTTCGAGAGGCACTCGAAGGATTTGTCTATTAAGAGCTCGCCATAATCTAATGAGCTTTCAACGCTACTGTTTCGTCACGCAAGAAGCAAAGTATTTATGATGTTTTATGTGTATATTAAAATGATAGAATGCACTTTGGCAATGTATTATCATATGGCAGGCAGTAAATTAAAGGAATAAAGGTCAAATCATTAATGATTCTGATAATATTTCTGAATTAAAAATATATATGAAATTAATGTTATATGTAAGTGTGTTGGATCTTACGTCTGGTATTTATTTACAATTCTTAGATAATTGCTTCTGGAGAGGAAGTGATCAAAGAGTTCAATTTAATTGCTAATCTGATGAAACATTTTTTCATAAATCTGATTTCGGTATTAAAAATTTATATATAATCTCCATATAACAATTATTAATTTTATAGTAAACAATGTAAAGATTCATTGTTTTTGTTACAAACGTGTGTATCTTAAAAGTTTGCTAGTCAATTTGTAGATTTTCATGTCTAGCTATTAGTCATTACATAATTTAATATATTAGAAGTTATATTCAAATAGTGTTATTATTATGAATCTACTAAAATTAGTAACTAAAACGTGTATTTATTTTATTGTGGTCAAAATGTGTAGATACACGAAAAAGATTTTGGCCTTTGTATTTGTTAGAAACAGCTTTCGGAATGTAAGAAGTTTCGACGTTAGAAAAGTATATTTGGCAACAAAAAATATCTTGTAATTGAAGTGAATGGTAATTAGCAAAAAAAGCTTAAAAGTGTAAAAACATAGTATGTAAATAGTGTTGAATTTTGTTTTTAAATTATCACTCAATAGTCTTGAAATAAAATTATTCATGTTTTGTTAAATTTATATTTAATAATGCTCTTATCATTGCGGAAGCTGTCGAATGTCAAAATAATAAAAAAAAAATACCTAATATTATCAAGTCCTTAACCTTCACTTCCAAAACTAGCAATAACAATAAATGGACATTCCTATTCGATCAAGATATATTAATTAATTTTTAAGTTAATAAACAATCGAATTTTATTGTAATAAATCGAAATATGTTTTTAGTAATACAAATGCCTCGAAAATATTTAAATTGTTTGTTAGACTACATATGTTAGACTCGTATGTTAAAACGTTGAAGATTGATAAAATAGTTATCGAGTATATGATAAACATATATCACTTGCTTTGATAAACAATTAAAAGTTTCGAGGGATGGCGATGAGTATGTACAACCTAATTGATGGTGTATAGAAATAATCTATGCGTATTTGATAAAAAGCTTTTGCAAAATAGTCAAGGTAGTTAAAGATGGTTACCCTGTAATTGGTTAGCAGAGAACGCGTGACAGAAGTAAGCTGAAAACATTGTGAATGATCAGATAAGAACGTGGATTGAAAGTGTGATTATTTATAAAGTTTCTTTCGTTGAATGAGCATTTGTAAATCCTTGTAGATCATACAAACATCACACAGGATAATTTTAATTGACGATCAATTCAAAAGTTACACGACATGTTGACGCGACACAAAAATATTTCGCAATGCAAATTTGATAAGTGCTTGCTTTTAAAGTTTATTCAAATGTTCAGATACTAAAAATATGTTAAAGCGATACACTCTGATAGTAGTTGATGTTTGATATGAAAGTTACAAGACATGTTGACACTTCGCTGATATTGAATAAAGTTGTTTCATAAAGTTTTATAAGCACTTGTTTGTTAAGTTGATTCAAATGTTAAGTAGAATATTAAAAAATTGTGAAAACGTTGCACTCTGATAGAAGTTGATTTGAAGCTTACACGAGATGTTGACGCGTCATTGATACGAGTGGTCAATAAAGTTGTTTCGTAACGTTTGATAAACACATGTTCATTAAGCTTGATTCAAACTTTAAGCACGATATTTATATTCATCTGAAAACTTTGCATTATAATACATTATAGTTGACGATCGATTTGAAAGTTACGCGGCGTTTTGCGTTCAAGTAGTGCGAGTCAAGAGTCACCTCAGTTGCGGTGTTTGATAAGAGCGTGCGCGCAGAGTGGAGGGGGGATGTCAGGTGTGTCTTGAGCTTATCACTGTTATCTGTGTCTATCTGACCTCTTGTTTTGGGAGCGCGGCGGTGTGGGGCTCCTGAAGAACTGGCAGGCGCAGCGCACGTCTGGGGAGGTGACGGGGACGCTGCCCTCGCGGGAAGGGCGCAGCGCCCTCTGCAGGGGGGTGCCCCCCTCGGAGGTCCAGCGGCGCAGCGAGCTCGCCTGCATGAGGGACACTAAAGCTTGACGCGAGCGCGCCCGGCAGCTCGCGGTATTATTGGGACATTTTTTGCGCAGCCCGGACGGGATATTTTCTCTCGGCCTCGAGGCCGCTCAGGCCCCGCCGGTTCGGCCTCTGCGAGAGAATCCTGGGATTAGCCGTGACGCGTCTGCATCCGGGACTTAGCTACGACTGTTGTGACAACTTGGACAGCCTCACACATCTGAGGCGAATGAGCGCGTCATGAAGGAGACTTAACTGTCCTCCGGTGTGATGCGGGTGTGAGGCGGGTAAAGTCCAGTCTCACACATCTATGCCTAAAGCATAACATGTTCGACGGAGGCTCTTATTTTTGAATCGGGGATTCATCATTCATATTTTTTTATCAGCCTGTGTCCGTCAACTGTTTAACGAAGGCCTCCTGCATTCAGGTAGTCTCGCTATTTTTCTACTGTCGTCAGTCCATCTTGAAAGGGTTCAGCCAACGCTCCGTTTTCCAGTTCTTGGGTCATTCAAGCACTTTTCTTCACCATAGACAGTCGTCTCTTCGACAGATATGTCACATTGCCACTTGACTGTGCCTATTCGTTGAGTAACCTCCACTACTTGAGTATTTCCTCGGATATCCTCGTTTTGGGGATTACCTCTCTGAATTTGAAGGTCCACCGACGAGCTGTTTTATATCACCTTTATCGGGGTCGCGCATCTAAGATTGGAGACATTGTACTTTGGCCGAGCGCTACTCCCAAACCCATAAGCTTTGTGCTGATGCCCTTACGGCCGCATAGCAAAAACTATGGTCATCAAACACCAAAGGAGAAAAACCTTTCGGTTCTTCCCAGATATTCATTTCAGATTCACTGCTAAATAAATAAACCCTATTACCTGGACTATACAGCTAATGACCTGGCATGACGCTTTAAATTGCACATTTAACTCAATAAATTTAGACCTCAGTGCACATTCACTGGAACTGTCAGTTTCTCTTAGGAAAGAGGGGTCCATTTCGATGCAATTCGAAAAAAGTGCCTCAGCCCTATCGGACAAACAGACTTTATGACCACTAAAAAAATCCACGAATTTACCATTTTCGTTCGTATTTTTGGTGAGAAAATCTTTCTTGCGATTTTCATCTCTTTCAAGGCGTCTTTTTCTTTTGTATTTTTGTGCAGTAGCCACAACTGTTCAGAGGGGACTCTCACTGGACTCATCAGTAGCTAGCTGATGATAATCTGAATGAGCGTAAAAGTAAGGAGTAAAGTCCACTCCAACCTCTCACCCTGAGTTCAGAGAATTTCTCTTCCTTTATAACAATTTTGGAGGCTATAATCGACACGTTGTGATTATATTTAAAGGCACTCGGTTCCTTTACGACAACTTTACAGGAACACAATCACCTTTCCATATAATTTTATTACTTAGAATCTTCATACTTTTTAAAGATTTTGGAGGCTGTTTTCCCTTTATTTTTTTTTCGTTATATATTGTATAATATACTAAAGGTTATGCATTTATGTGTGAAACTATGAGAAGTACTCTTGGTCCGTTAAATAGGGACCAAAAAAGATACTGTAATTTGTATGAAAGTGTTAAGCTGATAAGACGAGTACAGGTCAGGGATCCGCAAACTTTCAAGAGAGACTAAAATAAAGAAATACGTTTTTTTATAGTTTCAAAAAGGACCCAAAAAATATTAATTCAAATATGAAACGAAAATTTTCTCAGTTTTTTATGTAATCGCATGCAGGAAAGCACAGCCGGTCAAGACCAGTGCACTCTATGACGCTTAACCAGGGAGGCTGGACTCTGCATGTGGGAAACGTGTGTTATCTTAAACTAAATATTATATTAAATAAAAAAGGACTACATTATCACAGTTCACTAAAATAAATTCAACAACTTCAATAAATTACTATTAATATTCATTGAGTTGAATGATCTGAATGATATACGGTGCCACGACCTATCGTTCACTGACAATTCGTTCAACGACTCATCGGTAACAACATGGGGCGCACTAGACGTGTGTTGCACGGGATATTTGGCGTACGGGACAACTGTTGCACTGGCTATCTCGCTAACATAATCTAACTTAACCTAAGGATTTGTCCAGTGATCGTAGAGTCCATAGGTCTCGTTAAGATAGTAACTTAGGTTAGGTTGGGTTAGGTTAAGTTAGCGAGACAGTCAGTGCACCAGTTGTCCCGTGCACCAGACATCAGTGCGCCCCACGTAGTTACCGATGAGTCCTTGAACGAATTGTCTGTGAACGAAATGCGGAGGAACCATAAAATACGACCATAGATAAAAGCTCAATTAAAGTAGTAAATTATAGTCATTTAACTTTTGATAATATAACACTTACGCAGACAACAACATTCCACAATATTTACTACCGATATCGCTCGTCAGAATAACTTTTAACAATTTATTAAATGATAATATTTATTGTGTTAAAATATCTCAGTGAATAATTACAAAAAAACTATATTTTTACTGTTGGAAGGTTCTCGTAGAAATTATTCGGAGGCTACGGATGTTCCGCGGGCCATAGTTGTTCCAGGAATGCTAGACAGTAGTGACTAACATTTTATAAGGGTGCATTTTAATCAAACGAATATTCGCATATTTTATTAAATTAAATTAAAATACCGAAATTCGTAATCTAAGCATGCTTGTATGTGATCTACAATTGACTGCGATTCTTTACATATTTGATGTAAGCTCTGCAAGTTGTACAGGTCAAAAGAGATATACAATTATATAAATATATGTAAATACACATGACCATTTGTGACCGTAAATAACTTCTTAGGTTTTCGCGGCCAGATTCGGCATTGTGGCTTTTGGATTTAGCCGTGTGTGGCGAATTCTCTAGTAACAATATTTCGACCGCGTTGGCAGGGGTCTTTTTCAGCGTTGACCACTTTGTCAGTTTATACTATTTTGTCTTTATACTATTATATATTCGTTTGAACTAAATGCGCTCTAATATCAACTAGGCAATACTCATTACATAACATTTATAAATTTTATATTACTTA
Organism: Glossosoma conforme; assembly: GCA_022606575.1. Taxonomy (NCBI): domain Eukaryota; kingdom Metazoa; phylum Arthropoda; class Insecta; order Trichoptera; family Glossosomatidae; genus Glossosoma; species Glossosoma conforme. The sequence goes on from JAGTXR010000400.1 coordinate 111,545, forward strand.
TGTTAGTTTGTTGATAATGATATCAATGAATTATGAAAAATTGAATATATATATTTGACAAAAAAAGATATTTTTTTTTAAATTTACAGATATTATATTCCGAAAGTTTTAAATGACGAAAGACCGAGATGTTTTAAAAAAGTTACAGCTGTATGGTGTTTATCAAAATACATTCCATTGTATATTAAAAGTGCAGTGATTACTTTAAGTAATGCCACTCGTATTAACTTCGGGCTCATATCACAGAAACATAACACCGTGATGCGATAAAATTTATATCGAAGTTTCGAAGTATATTTTCCGAGAAACATTCCGTCTGCTGAGACATGGCACTTCGAAATAATACACGGGTGTCAGCAAAAATTTGCTCTAATTTAACATATGTCTCATATTATTAAATTATATTTGTTGAGATATCATTTTAATGGAATCGCATACATTTTTTTACACACAGACATTAGTGACTTATAAAATGTATCAGAGAAAACTTAAATCTCAAAAATCTCTCAAAATTCAAACTAACGCAAGGGATTGATGAAGTCATAAATAAATAAGATGCGAATCTTAATCTTGCTATTTGATTAAAAATATTTTGACATTCGATTTGGTTTTTTATTTTTATCGAATCAATTACAAAAATAACTTATTTATACGAACCCTATATTGGTTTCAGTGAAACATTTATCATGAGATGCCTACAAACAAAATGCATATTACAGCTTAGAACCGTGGATTACAAAAATACGATATATTTTAAACGTAAATATATCGTATATTTATATTCAGAAAGAATTTTTTTAAATAATGAAAGTATTATTTGATGTACAAATAAATAATTCCGGTCAAAGAATTATTTAAAAATATTTTAATAAAGTTTAAGCATTTAGTATTTCAATTTAGTTTCACGTATTTAAGGCAATTCATTTTTCTTATAAATTCTCGTCATACACTTTTGCGATTTCTGTGAATTGCTATTGTCTTTTCCTAGCTCCATTAAAAAATTATATAACGTTACTCGTAAGTGGAAGTATCTGAAATAATAAATTTTTGTACTTCCAGAGAATTTTATAAATCTGGGCTTTAAAAGGAAACGGATCAACTGACAATAGAAAAATTACAATATAATACTCATAAATTGAGAATCGGATGCTGATAGTGCCGAAGAACATTTCTTGAAATATTTGTGTAATAAACAAATGCTTATTTTACTTTTAAACTATAAAAATCGTATCAAACAATGAGATGATAAAATTGTTTATTTGAATTGTGATAACTTTGTGAATTAATGTCGATTCAAATATAATGTAATTAAAAGAGTTCTAAAATTTGTTCACTTTTTAATTGAACGGTCGTAAAAGTGCACATGATGAATAACTTCAATTAGGACTATACTATACAGCAGAGTCAGAAATTTACATTGTAATTAGAGGACGAGTATGACAACATTGTTTGTACTTGTAATTTATAAAATTACATCTGATGGTATATTGAATTACCACTGGAATATAGTACTTATCTGTTAATTGCACCCGAATGATTGATTCCGTGACGAATTAAGAATTCAAGTCAAACAAGGCTTAGAAATTATTTGCCTAAATAGATTTTATAGTAAACAATATTGGAGGTAGATTATTACAACATGTACGCCCGAAGTATTAAAATGTCAACAGTAAGATTCAACTCATATATCATTTTATAGTCACAAGTCAACATATTCAAATAATTTTCATTATAACATACGATATCTCCTTGACGAATCAAAAGAACAACAACACACTAAGGTTTGATGGAAATGCATTAAGTTGTGGTTTATACTATTCCTTAAAACATGGGCTTCTACAATTGAGCTAATAGATATAATACTCGTAATTCAAAGTGTGTTCATTCGATCACTAAGACGGCTGATTAACCAAATCCTCAAAAGTACTAATAATAAGCAATGGACTCAATTTTTCAATAGATTCATATAGAAGAAGTACTCGTATAAATTTTCAATATTTCTCAATGCTGTGTTTTGCATTCGATTACTTTTATTGCTGATTCAAGTGTCATGATTGAGACATGATTATTGTTTATGATCTTCGTTTTTAAATACACACCATTCTCAGTTTATTTTTTTAAATTTATTTGAGAGATGAGTTTTAAATTTTATGTAATTTTGTAATTTTTTATTCAACTATGTGAAAAAAATCCCACTAATTTCTCTTAATTCATACAATTAACGACGAATTATTTTTTGATGTACGAATATCTTATAAAAACATGAACACAACGTATACGGAAAGTACAATGATTTACTTTATGCAAGTCTTCTTCACAGAATCATTATATTTACTTAACAATAATATTATCTAGTTTACGTTCTGCTTGTTTATAAACAAATCGCTTAATGAAAGCTTTATTAAATTTAAAGAGTAATTGAAACAAGCCGTGAAAACGAGGATAATACAATATATTGAATATAATACTTTTGACAAAATACGTAACAATAATTCAAAAAAATATATGGAATGATTTCATTTCGAATATAACAATTCTGTACGACTATTTCATACATAATGTATGACAGTAAAAGTAATTAGTTACATTGCTAGAAAAAACAGTTTTTAATATGTCAACAGGCCGTTGAAGAAATGATTTAATTTAGTAGTAATCGGTTTGTTAAATAATGGCTGAATAAGCAAACTGTAGATGTATGACTGATGCTGGCAATCAATCTTGTAAACATAAACTGTATACCACTGTTAGGATTAAAATGAATGTTTGATGCGCGCTTGAGACAGCTTTCAACTCGGTTGCCAGCTAATTGTATTGACAAACAATCCCGGGATGTGCGAAAAAACGTTCAGAAATGACAATAGCCGCGATGCGAAAAAATAGTTTAAGAAGACTCACCTTATTTTAGACCAAACGTTTTCACTGTCGGCTTTCGGGGATTCTTCTACGGGTTCAGGGTCGCTGGTGGATTCGGAGGTTTCGAAGTGGACTCTCTTGTCAGTTGTGCAATCCTCGGACTCCGCGTTGAGCTTCTGTTCTTCCAATTCGTCATCCGTTATTTCAGAGATGATTATATTCGGGGAGTGGTTGGCGGGTTGGGAAACGTTCTGCGAATCTGGCGCAACTTCGTCTGGCTCCGATACTAAGCCGTCCACTTGGATTTCGTCTTTTTCAATCTCGTCCTCTTGCATTTCGTCTTTAATGATCTCATCATTTTTAACATCGACATTTTCAATAACTTCTTTTACAGCATCTATATCTACGATATCATCGTTCTGGATCTCTACCTCTATCTTTTTATCGGGAGACATTGCCGTATCGTACATCGCCTTCAGTTTGGTGATGCTTTCGGACGTAGATTCTTCATCCTCAATAGGATCGTCGATCAAAAGACTCGGATCGTTCGAAGCACCAGATTTCGCGTCGGGTTCTATGGGTTTTTCCGATTCGACTAATTCAGTGTCACGAGTTTCTTTCACTTCCGTTTCGTCAGTCTCCATAGGTAATATCTGATCGTATTTATCCTCTGCGATATCCTCGTATATGTGTTCTTTTTTTGACCTGAAAGGCGGCGAAGGCTCAGGCAAGAACTCCCGAGGAATAGCGAAGACATCCGGCGCCGCTTCGGGCGCGGCTTCCGGAGCCTCCGAGTCGGTCTGCATGACCAGAGATATCTTGACTTCGTCGAGACTGTCTCTTTGCCGTTCCGCAGAGAGTTTTTGCCTCTCGCGGCGCTCTGACCCCGGGGAGCAGTCCAGGGAAATGATTTCTTGCGGCTCTTCTATGAATTTTTTTTTCACGGTCGGAACTTTTTTGGCGGCATTCTTGTCAGACTTGTGGATCGTCTTATCGGCGATGTGTTTGATTTTTTCCACTAGAGGGTGACAGCATTTGGAATTTCTCGGGGACTCCTCTGCCGGCGGCGGCGGTGGCGGGCGAGGCGGATGTTTGCGCTTCAAGATGCCCTTGGGGGAGACGGTGATCTTTGGTTCCTGGGCAACTTTGAGCGCCTCGGGGGTCGCCGGGCGCGCCGACTCGGCGGGCGGAGGCTCGGCCGCGTCTTCCACGGAGTCCAGGGAGATCTCTTTGGAGAAGTTAGGCACTCGCGCAGGTTCGTCGCCCTCCAGCTTGCGGCTGCTGCCGGGGGACGCGTCCAGCATGAGGATCTTCTGCGCCTCCATGGCGGAGGCGGGGGTGGGGGCGGAGTCTCGCAGCACGGCTTCCGCGGTGACGGGCGGCCCCTCGAGCGGGCCTTTCTGCAGATGCGTCCACGGGTAGCCTCCCTGCTGCTTGGCGCGACGCACGTCCTCCCACTGGTAGGTCTTCAGCGGCACCGGCGGCACGGATGTCTCCCTCGGCTTCTCTGGCAAAGACGTTTCCATCGTTTAACAAAATCAAAGAAATACTCAAGACGCCGAGTGCATTTTGTATCCGTGTGCGGTGTGTCGCGAGCGAGTTCGAATGTCACGGTCGCCGCGCGGCCGATCGAAACGATAGCGCGTGAAAAGTGAAAAGTGTGAGTCCGGTTCGGGTTCGCTCCCGAGGAGCGAGCGGGCTCGGGGCGGGCGGTGACGGGAGTGCAGGAGTCTTTACCTTGTGCTCTCGGCGCCGTCCATCACGCGGGCCGCGCGGGCCGGTGTGTCATCTCGCGGCCGGCCACTGCACGAGGGGAAAAAAACACTTGAAGTTGCGAAAAAGTGTCGGATCGGGGTGGACCAGGCGGAGCTGTTGGGCGGACGGCGGCAGAGCTTGTTGTGCCGCGCGGGCTAATTATATCGCTGAGCGCGGGACTATTCTAGGCGCCCCGTCCCGCCGCTCCTAGCGCCGCCAGTGGAGCAACTCGCCGGTCGATACTTCAATGGATCGACGGAAATATCTGCTGAAGCGAGCGGATTATAAATCCAATCATAAATCACGACATATTGTATTAATATTAATAGATCATTTATTAATTATTTTCACGGTACGAGTATATTGAACTTCGTGAAAACGTAATACGTGCCACATTAATTATAACACTATTATCAATTAAATTTATTGCAATCAATATAAATATTTCATATATAAATGAACAATTTTCGTACTCGATTAAATAAATATTAAAATCGCTTATATTTGGATTTAAGTCGTAATAATATAATTCGTACATCAATATTTTCAAGTTCCTCAACATTCATGAGTGTAAAGCAATAACAAATATATTATGATAGCTTCACTTTCTCACGCCTGCGTGAGATTTGTGATTATTATGACGTATTATCTTGAGCGTGGTATCATATCGACACTAGTTATTTAACAATGTACTATGTGCATTACAATTTACTTAATTAAACTCTAAAGCTTAGTTTTACCAAATAATATATGACAACAGATCTGTAAGCAAGGACTACGGCTCTGAAATAAGTACCTTATTTTCTTCACACTTAAATACATATAAAAATTAACGCCCCAGAAACTTTTAAGGACATCCACCTACGAGTATTTCCCCATATTCCTTGAATTCTTCGGATTTCTCTTGAAGTGCTATCCTTGAAACCCTTTCTATTGTAATAGTGTTGAAATTTTGTTCATTGAACATTCCTGATCACTTTTTTTATGATCAGAGTTTTTAATGAGATCGGATGATCAGCTCGACGCTCTCGAGGCCTGGTAAATTTTTGTTTTATCTGTAAGGGGTGGCTCGACCCAACCGGAGGCATGTAGAATGAAGAACTTAGATTTCATTAAATCGATTAAAGAAAATCAAGCTTGGTCCGGATGCGAACCGACAGCGTCTAAGTGAAAAGCAAACGCTTTAACCACTGGCCTATACCACCCGGCTATTCCTTAATACATACTAAACTAATACATAATTAGTGAAGCTTGGTGAAAACACTCCCTGTCCCATCCTGTTTTTGGAGACCCAGATGGGGACCCGTTACTACAGCTACTTGTTAGAGAGTGGCTGAAGGCCTTCCCGTGATTCTAGGTGCAACAGTTATATGTCAAATAGACATAAGCTTAAAGGCTGCGAAGTTAGTATGCTAAAACGTGTCACGAATTACCTTCTTTGGTAACCCGTTAATAGCCACGAAATACGTGAAAATGGATGAGGAAATGGTAACGTTGCAAAATGATTTTGCAGAATGGTGGATAGGATTCATTACTTGCGTCTGCCTTCTGACGCGCAGAAGCACTCGAAGGCAGCGTAATTCCATTTGCTAGCAACGAAGTCCTGGTATCCTACCTGACATGATGCCGGACGGACCACTTCAGATAAGTGAATCCTAAAAAATACTTTATTTAGTTACTAATTTTTGTCTGTAACCCTATAACCCTAAAACACCTTCAAATCAAGCTCTCTTCAGTGACTTACTGCATCAATTCACTGGTTGCTAATCATTCCATACCCATTGAACATAATTAAGACTTCACAGAAGGTGGGTGATCTTGATGACACGGACTACGCTAGTATCATTATGAACTTCTCGACCTTCATTTCCATGTACTATTCTCGCAGACTGATCCATATATCTATCGCAGGATTCTCCTCGAGAATATATTCTTAGTTTCTTTCCATTAGATACTTTAAAAAAATGATTTTAATATATGAAGATCTAGCTGACCTGGAAAACTTTTAACCTCCTCTTTTAATACTGAAATTAATTTGAAGAGAGATGGGGCGTTGTGTGCATGATGAGTATGCACTACATCTACTGAAACCAGCATAATTCTAAAAAGCCGTTTCATACAAAATGTATGAAATAATAATTTTAATAAATTCTTAGGTTTTCACGGCATTTGATAGTGTGGCTTTTGGGTTTAACCGTGTATGGCGAACTTGAAAGAAGTTCGCCAATTAACATAATATTTAATAATTTTTTTGGTATCTTAAAACTTATTTTTCAATTCAGAATCAAGACAAATTCAACAAACTAAACATCATGAAAATCGGTCAAGCCATTTTGAGTTATAAAGTGGATAAGGAAATGATAATAACCTATTTGATGTCTTTGCATTTTCTTTCAACTTCTGCATTGTACAGGTTTAGTCAGTATATAATTAACTATCAATATTTTATTGTGAATAGTTACGTCAAAAATAAAATAAAACAGTGCTGAGGAAAATAATTCAGATAAACTTTTATGAATTTCATAAAAAATGACAACACTCGCCCGATTTAACTTCAGTGTGGGCGGCAACTTCGTCTTCCCATTCATAATTACCTGCGGCCAGTACATTTCGTTCGGATAAAATCTGCAACCATTTTTTTTAAGTGGTGACTAATACTTTCTCTAGAAATTAAATTTAAGCATATTTAATTGTCATCATCAAAGTATTGAGGTAATGTGAAAATAACAAACGTCGCTTTCGAGTTACATCTAAATTTACAAGATTTTTGCTATATTATATGTATTTATTTATATTATTACATATGTTTTAACAATTATATACAAATTTAAATATTACATAAAATACTAGCATAAAACTAGCGCACCAACTCTACGCAATGTTTCCGCCGCATTTCGACCCCAGACAATTCGTTCAACGACTCATCGGTAACGACGTAGGGCGGACTTGACGTCTGGTACATGGACATTTGATGCACGGGACAACTGGTGTACTGGATGTCTCGCTCATCATCATCATCATCAGCCTGTGTCCGTCCACTGTTGAACGTAGGCCTCCCGCATGAGTCTCCATCCTCTTCGATCCTCCGCCTTCCGCATCCAGGTCACTCCCGCTATTCTTCTTATATCGTCAGTCCATCTTGTAGGGGGTCGGCCAATGCTTCGTTTGCCAGTTCTTGGGCGCCATTCCAATACTTTTCTTCCCCATCGACCGTCGTCTCTTCGACAGATATGACCTGCCCATTGCCACTTGAGTGTGCCTATTCGTTGGGCAGCATCCACTACTTGAGTTCTTCTGCGTATTTCCTCGTTTCGGATTCTATCTTTTACCGACACCCGAGCATGGATCTCTCCATAGCACGCTGGGTGACTTTTATTTTATGGGTAAGACTTGCTGTCAGATTCCACGTCTCTGCGCCATAAGTTAATACAGGGAGGATGCATTGGTTAAACGCCTTAGTTTTAAGGCATTGCGGAATTTTCGCTTTAAAAATGTACTTTAGTTTTCCAAATGCTGCCCATCCCAGTTGTATGCGCCTGTCGATTTCTTTTGAGAAGTTATTTCGCCCTAGTTGTATTACTTGTCCCAGATAGGTATAGTCGTTTACAACCTCTATTTCTGTTCCTCCAATGGAAATAGGATCAAAGGTCTGTGAAATATGACTATAACCTAAACTAACCTAATCTCTAACCTAAGTTATTTCGTTAATGAGACCTATGGATCACTTGGTGAAAACCCTCCCTGTCCCGTCCTGTTTTTGGAGACCCAGATGGGGACCCTATACTGGACGCACGTAAAAAGCTACTTGTTCGAGAGTGGCTGAAGGCCTTCCCGTGATTCAAAGCGCATCAGTTAGATGTCATAAACCTCAGTCTAAGACTGCGAAAGTAATATACTACAGCGAGTCTCGAATTGCCTTCTTTGGTAACACGTTGCTAACCACGAAATACGTGGGAATCGATAAGGAAATGGTGAGGTTGGGAAATTGATTCTGCATATAGCAGACATCAGTTAGGAGTCATTACTTGCGTCTGCACTCTTGCAGATGGACGCGTAGAAGCGCTCAAAAGCAGCGTATTTTCGTTTGTTAGCAACGAAGTCCTGGTATCCGACCGGACCTGATGCCGGCCGGACCACTTCAAAGTGCGCAATCCGAGCAGAGTGGAGCAGCGGACAGTTCCACAGAACGTGAGGTGCGAGCTGGCGTCACATGGGCACTCTGGGATGTGGGTTCCAACTGTCCAAACCTGTTAAGGTTGCTCCGGAAGAATCCTTGTCCGGTTAGCAGCTGGCTCGTGTAATAGTTCGGGACGAGCCACTTAGCGGCCATTCGCTCCCGAATGGATGGGAAGTATCCTCGTAGAAAGCATTTTGAAATTTCCCACGCGAGGATTATTTTTTTGTACTCCTTGGTGCGTGTTTTAAACAGCTTCTTTAAGAAGCTAGCAGTGAATACACCCTATGCTTTGGGGATGGTGGTAGAGCCGCATCGGTCACACGGCGAGTTGGTGGGAGTTGAGGAGCCTATGGCAGGGAGCAAGGGAGCAAGGAGTCTGAGGAGCGGGCCAGATTCGGTAATCATTTGGTTCAAGGTGGACGAAGGAAGGTGGCAAGGACAGTGTTTGCCCACTTTAAAGTGCTAGAGCTTTCTTCTGGCACAACTAACCTTGCTTCTCCAAACGTTGAGATCGCGGCTCCACCATTCGGCTGTTGGTTTCTTGTGAGGTGCGCACCTACCAATGGCTTCGTCGGCCGCACAAAAGATTGCCTCCTGCAGCGCGTCGGCAGCTCCCTCCCCGTCCATGGTAACAGTCTCCCACGCCAGGCGGTCAAGGCGCTCTCCGAGGTCGGTCCTAAACCCCCTCCAGGCACTGTCCCATCTTGGGGACTTATAGTGCCTTGGCAGGAGAATAGTACCAGTATTTGACCGCGCGGAGATCATTGAGACAACGGAAAAGGTATTGGGGCGGTGGGCGCTGACAGAAGCGTTCATATGCACTTGCCGTCCTTCGACGGCAAGAGGTGAAAACGAAACATTTGTTAAGATGGCGTCGATGTGAGACTCACCCTGGGAGTGTGACACGAAAGTTGGGATACTGGAAGGCAAGTTCACAACAGTTAGCAGATTTACCCCCAAAAAATCTTCCAAGTGCGCCCGTCCCAGATCTCGGCCCCTTTGAGGTCGTAAGTCCAGTTGGTCGCTCCAGGATGCCAACTGAATGTTAAAGTCACCCCCGATTAGGACAGGTTTGCCTCTCAGGCAGGTGAGGGCCTATTCAAGAGGCGGAAGGAAGTCCTCGGTAGGGAGAGAAGATTGAAAGTAAACAGATATGACATAGAGGGAGGAAAAGTTGTCTGACTGGATCTCCGTGCAACATTGGTGTTGGTTCGACAGGTGGGAGAGCATCAAGACCTTCACCTCCGGATCCCGAACCACCACCGCGGCTTGGGGCGGAGCGCCGCATTCGGCAGTCACGGCATCGATGCCGAGCCCCCACGTGCGACCATCTCTGGAATACTACTTCTGGAGGAGCATCACATCCAGGTCTAGTGCGCCCATGACAGCGCCAGCCTCGGCCATGACCGCCATACTGCCGTTGGCATTCAGCTGTCCAAAGGACTTAGCCATTAGTAGTTCGTGCGAGCCATCTCTTGCCGGATTGCATGCTGGTGAGTTGGGCAGGTGATGCCGCCCGTAGTGTGGTTCGCCGGCTGATTGAATATAGTACATGTCGAGCACTTTATTATCGCGGCGTCGGATTTGCAGTCAGCGGTCTTGTGCGGACCAGCGCATCTTGGGCAGACCTGTGCCCTGTGGCAATGCTTGGCCATGTGCCCGTATAGTTGGCACTTATGGCATCTCATAACGCTGCAAAAATCACGGACACCGAAGGCTTTCCAGCCGTAGTATAGGTTGGCCTGACGTCACGTAAAAAATGGAATGGCAATTCCCGGTTCTGAAGCCTGCTTTGTGGGACAATCGTTTGTCTTTGGCAGCTTCCGGGGCTGCCAGAGACATACGATTCAACCCAGTTTGCCAGGCGATAGCGGCGATAACTTCCGCGGTTGGAGCGTCTTGCGAAAGGCCGAAGACAATGATTTTAGGCTGTCTGGTGTCGGCAAGGTGGGCATTCAGGCCAGGTTTATCAGCAAGGGCGGTGACGAGGCATGTTGCCTGCTCAGAGGAGCCCAGTCTCATGACCACACTGCTATCGCAGCCTTTGGCCCTTCTGACAACCTGAAAGCCCTCTTCAGACGGATCTACTACCTTCTTCAAAGCTGTCATCGTTGCTTCGTATGTTGTAGCGTCCCCGGTGATGGTCACGATAACCGTTGGCTTCGCCGGTTCAAAAGGATGGCTCTGAGAGCTTCCTCTGGCTGCCGCTGAAGCTCACGACTTTGTGGGGCGGAAAGGGGCTGCTTGAGGTAAAGTTGGGGCGGCAATCGGGTTGTCACGCGGGGTCGCAAAGGCTTCAGCCAGTTTGGCCTTCGTAATCGCGTGATCGTGCTGTTCTTCTGCCAGCTTTAAGAGTATCTCGCCGTTCTTTACCATGGATTGGAGTAGTGTCGTCCTAAAGACTTTCCTCTCCTTAAGCATCTCGTCAATAAAGGCAATTATTTGGGTCGTTTCACCCACCGTCGAGCGGCTGTTTCTGCCGGATATCATCTCTTTGATGGATTCGGCAATGGATACGAGACGGTTATCTCTGGGGTCCTCCATCCCAGGCGTGATGGTTGCGTCGTTGGCGGTTGTGATGGCAGCAATTAAACCACCATCAGTATTGGGCAGCTGTTGCAGATGTGGCAGATATGGAAAATGTGGAGGCTGAGGTCATCGGTTGGGCTGGTAGATACAGAAAATTAAAAAGGAAAAATAAATTTAAAAGTGATAGTAAAAAGTAATTATTAAAACAGTGAAAGTATATTGACAAAGAAAAAATATCTATGGATCGCTGGACTTTACGATCACTGGACGAATTTTTAGGTTACGTTAGGTTAGGTTAGCGAGACAGCCAGTACACCAGAGGTCCAGTGCGCCCCACGTCGTTACATATGAGTCGTTGTGTAAGTCACGTTTCTGTAGTTTTGAGATATTTGAAGGCTTGCGTTTCGATGTTGGTGAAAAAACGATAAAACTGATAACTTCATGTTGCTGAAAATGCTATATTTAGATTTTTAAATGTTTGAGGGGCGGAATAATCCAGTGGTTAAAGCGTTTGCTTCTCACTGAGACGCCGTCGGTTCGCAACCCGAACAAGCTTGATTTTTAAATTCGATTTAATTAAAATATAAACTTTTTACATGCCCCGGTAGGGTCGAGCCTCCCCTTAAGGACGAAAAAAAAATATCCAGGCCTCGGGAGCGTCGGGCTGATCATTCAATCTCCTTACAAAACCCTGATCATTGACATCCAGATATCTCTCAGGTACTACAGCCGCAGTCTTTAAGTTCACGTACTCTTGCCCTGGAGACTCCTGGAGAACACCTATCTTGTGGACCTCCGGGTATACAGGTGTTCTGGGACAAAGGCATAGACAATCTGTAAGCTTACAAAACTGTGGAAAGGAAATTTACGGTGTCCATATGCTCCAAATACGGAGCGGATATGGTAAAAATTATAATTTATTAATTTATAACAATATGAACTATAATAAATGTTTTTTTCCAGTTGCTTGACTTACGTCACTTTCAGAAGTCATCCCGTAAACACTATATAAATATCAAGAATTACAAAGTTCTGCAAGTATTGTAGTATCTAATTGACATCATTAACCTTTATTCGTCCACTGTTGAACGTAGGCCTCCAGCATGAGTCTCCGTCCTCTTTGATCCTCTGCCTTCCGCATCCAGGCCACTCGCGCTATTCTTCTTATATCGTCAGTCCATCTTGCAGGGGATCGGTCAACGCTTCGTTAGCTAGTTCTTGGGTGCCACTCCAATATTTTTCTTCCCCATCGACCGTCGTCAGATATTTCCTGCCCATTACCACTTGAGTGTGCCTATTCGTTGGGGAGACTCCACTACTTGAGTTCTTCTGCTGATATCCTCGTTTCGGATTCAATTGTTATTGCTTCAAAATCAAATATCTAACAGTAGATGTAAACATGTAATAACCTCCGTTGTAAATGAATATACCTAGCTCGGACAAGTGATACAAGTAGGACAAAATGAACTTCTCAAAATAAATCGACAGGCGTATGCAACTGAGATGGGCAGCATTAGGAAAACTGTAAAACTGTTTCGCATTAAAAAAGTACATTTTTAAAGCGAAAATTGCATAATGTCTTAAAACTAAGGCGTTTAACCAATGCATCCTCCCTGTATTAACTTATGGCACAGAGACGTGGAATCTAACAGTACGTCTTATCCATAAAATAAAGGTCACCCAGCGTGCAATGGAGAGATCCATTAGAGGAGTCTCGCTAAAAGATTGAATATCAACATATGTATTAAAATTGGATCTATGCTTAGTATTGAGCGTGTTCTTGCAGCGTATAGCCGCTCTGGCTGAACGTCATAGAGTGCACCGTTCTTGACCGGTTGTGCTCTTTTGCATTCGATTGCATAAAAAATGTTGTTCTGTATATGTTGACGTTTATTAATATAAAATATTTATATTAACCTTTAAATGCCCAGTGGTTTCCTTACGGGAGCGCAGATTTGCTATGTTCAATGCCCTACGGTCCCATACAGGAGTGCTTATGGTTCATTTCACAATCGGATTACATTAATTTGTAATAATAGTATTAAAGTAAGTTCATGTAAGAATCTATTGTGCGACGAAACATTACAAACATTGGCCTGCAAGGGCATTGAACGACGCAAATCTGCGGTACGGGACCACTGTGCGGATAAAGGTTATGAAGTGTTTTACTAGAAGAGTTATTCCAACTGAACTTGATAGATATTTGTAGAACAAGGAAGACATACTTATCGAGTTATTCACTCTTGAATGCAAGTTAACTATGTGTTTATTGAACAAATCACTCCAAACTAAAAGCAGTTAATACAAATATCCTTTATGCCACATTAAATCAAGGTTGAAACTCGGCAAAATAATATAAATCACGCTCAGTGCCAAAATCCTAAAAATACTATTACATCTTTTAAAAACACATGGAAAAGAAAGAGTTTTTTTTGCTTGTGTCCGCTTACAAAGAGGGTTTTTTTTTTGTAAATCGTGTGATATAATATTACGTAAAAATCTCATTTTTCTTTTACGCAAATGAACACAAACGAAATGAAACGCGAAAGAACGAAATACAATTATTGCGACAGAAGGTCTCCTGTACCTCCATGTATTATGTGCAGCATGTTCCATTTTTCGTTTTGCAAAACGTTTTTACGTTAAACAACCAAACTTAAATCGAAACAAGATAAAATGTACGCTTTAAAATATCAAAAGTTTTACTAAAATGTTCTAAGTCGAAACACCACAAATCGTTTTTTTTTTTATAAAATTAAAAGCATCTTACGAGTGGCCTTAATAAAGTAATTCAACTTATCGATCGGAGATGATATGGAGAGAATATGCGACACCAGTACGGGGTCGATCAGCCCATTTTAATCGAGTAGATACTACCGTTAATGATGCATGTAGAGTCGTCACAGGCTGCCTCAAACCAACGCCCATGTCAAAACTATACCCCTTGGCTGGTATCGCACCACAAAACATAAGACGCAAAGTCATATGCGCCGAAGAAATGCGTAAGGCAATCAACCAACCGTCCCACTGCTTGTATAATCAGATACCCCCACACCAAGACTTAAGTCGCGAGCAGCATTTTGAGATACACACAACTTCTCACAGCTGGCCCTGAAAATGAGAGACAAATCAGAAGATTTCTTTTTAAATTTCATTACTCCAAAGGAAGGCCTCCCAACTGGCAAGAACGTTGACTGGCGTATCCCTGAACAAATTAATAATCGGAGTCAGTAGAACAAAGGAGAACCTCGAGCGGTGGGAAATGCTTCGGCAGGGAGAGTCACTGTTGTGCAACTGTGGAGATCTGCAGACCGCCTCACACCTATGATTCTGCCCCTTGTGCCCAACAAACTACACATCCCAAGACCTAATGCTGGGCAACACACGGATTATCGATGTTGCCAGATGCTACTCAGAAATGATTTGTAGTCGCGAAGAATAAGAAGATGATTTATCAATTTGTTTTTTTCTCATATCATATCATCATTATTAACAAACATATTTATTTGTGTATTTAATCATGTATGGATCTATGGCGCATGCTATTTACCTTCTGCCTTATCTTTGCTAAAAAGACACTTTCTGACAAAACATTATATCGAAAAATAAAGTCACTATTGCTTTTATTTATGCATTATAAGTTTTGTCGTCAAGTAGGCGATTGATAATTGATTTTTTTATACGCATTCAAGTTGAGAAAAACTGAATTTAGCATTTTCTACCGCAAACCTTTAGAAAATATGAAACTTAAAACTGTTGGAGTTTTTTTTAATGTCGAGTCCACTATAAGAAGCAATTATTAGACGTTGAATCGTAGTATGTTCTTTAATAAAAAATATTAAAACTATTTTTAAAAATCGGTTATCAGTTATCATAGATCCTTGAATACGGCAGTCTCCTTTGGGTTGGAGCCCCAAAATACCTTCAAAAAATAATTGACTCAGATCAAAGAAGAGCAATTCGTTTGATAAACAATAATACTGTTACTTGCAATCAATGGAACACAGGCGTAATATTGGTTCACTTAGTCTTTTATACCGTTATTACCACGGTCGCTGCTCTTCGGAACTTAAATAAATAATTCCTCCTGCACCAACTAACAACCGACAAACTCGTCTTGCACTTGCCGAACATCCATACACGTTTAATGTGTGTCGATCAAGAACTGGCAGCTTTCAAAGTTCCTTCCTTAATGCCACCGGTAAGCTTCGGAATGTTCTTTTAGCGTATGTGTTTCCACCTTCCTACAATCTGGACCTCTTTAAGAAACATATAAATATACACTTGCAATCTCCTCAACACACACACAAACACGAACACCACACGTTTCCCGCATGCAGCGTCCAGCCTCCCTGGCTGAGCGTCATAGAGTGCACTCGTCTTGACCGAAGATAGGAAGCTTATAAAAGGATCATGGGATCAATGATTATAAGATGTTTTTACAAATAAAACAACCATTGAGCATAAGTTAATTTTTCAGCACTTTAATATTATTGAAAGATGTTTGTTACATTTTATTGACATTGTGAGTAATATGTATAATATTTAAATGCCATATAAAGAATGTTCTTAAAACAGAATAACCATATTGAACTATAAATAATTATTCTCATGTTATAAAAATGTCTTAAACTCTAATCAATACTTACAATGTAAATCTTACACTTGGAAATACATTTAGGTTTATTCGAGTAAACGTCATTAAATTTATTATATTCATAAAGTATGAACAAGAAAGTGACGTGTTTTGTGAAGAACAAGCATAAATGGGTAACAATTTTCTAGAATACATCAGGTGAAATTAAACATACGTATCGACCTATTAAATATTCAAGTTTATTAACTACAAAGTTGAGTTCAAACCATATGATATAATATATATCCACGGCGTTTCGTCCCCAGACAATTCGTTTAACAATTTATCGGTAACAACATAAGGCGCACTGGACGTCTGATGCACGGGACAACTGGTGCACTGCATGTATCGCTAACCTAACCTAACCTAAGTTATTTCGTTAGCGAGACCTGTGGATCTCTAGAATCTACGATTACTGAAAAAATCCTTAGTTTAGGTTAGGTTACGTTACGTTAGGGAGACAGCAAGTGCACCAGTTGTCCCGTGCGAAAAATGTCCCGTGCACCACACCTGTGTCCAGTGCGCCTTACGTCGTTACCGATGAGTCGTTGAACGAATTGACAGGGGACGATAGATCACGACACCATATTTACCATCTGCTATCGAATAATTACTGTTGTATTATCAATATACATTTTTTAAACGAATCACAAAACATTCTCAAAATTCCCATAACGTCATTTTCACAACATTGTTCGTACGTTTGAATATTTCGTTTTAAAAATAATGTTTATAAGTTTCAATAGAACAATATGAATATATTGCAATACCTATAAGAATAATTAAAACACACATATGAAGAATAGTATATGACTTGTTATAATATGGTTATTTTCAATAAATATGCATTGTGAAAGCATCGCATTGATTTATCTCAGGAGTTCAATCAAAGGATTCAGTAGAGAATATTCTCCATAGCTATTACTGGAATAAATATTTATATATAATCTATGAGTGAGGTTTTACAATATTTATATATATCATTCTTAAGCAAAAATATGTATATTTGAAATGGATACATATGATACTCGCATAATATATCATGGATGAGAAAAACGGAACAAAATCAACAAAAGATATGTACAAGTATATATAGTACTTGTAATATCATTAGTGTGACCTAAGGTAGAAGAGAGTTTAAAAGTGAATAAATAATAAAATAAGGGAGGTGAATTTATATTGTTAGATGAAAAAATATTAATAGGTACAAGTTATTGACACGAAATTAATCAGGAAAGATTAACAAGCAATGAGATTCTAAGAATATTTTTAGTCGACATAATCCATTTCGGAACATTATTTTGGAACATTCACAATGATTTGCATTCGTGCCAAAGTTTTAACGTCGTAAGTGGAAAGTGGGAAAATATTAAAAATACACAGCAGAAAATAAACACAGTAAATTAAAACCGTACAAAATAAATACATACACATTTTCAATAGCTATTACAAATGATTGATTGATCAACTGTACAGAGTGCACGAAACCGCAGTCTCATTTCTGTGATTTACATTCATTCAACGTGATCCATGTTAAAACAAATTAAACTATCATTGTCTATTTAACAAATCGTTAAGATAATAAAACAATCTTCAATAATATCACGAATTAAGTTAATTTGCTTAAATTATTTTTTTAAATATAATATATAAATATATAATTTGAAATTATAATCCATTGTTAAAAGATTTACTATAATTCTACTACTGTCATTTTTTTTTTAATATGCATCTTTTGATGAGCTTTTGACTAGATTATTGCATTGTTGACTAACATTTGAATAGCTTTCAACTCACTTTTATGTCTTATTTAACCAAGTTTCATGGATTAATTAAATGTTTCAGCGTTTCAGAAACACTTTTCAAATAACAAATAAATAAGATATAGCTGTACATAAAACATATTGATACACTCTTTAAAAACTAAGTTCACTTATTAACATAAGAGTCAACACATACACTCGCACATAAAGATGAGTCCCATACAAGCTGTCACATCACTAGACACATCAAAGTTGGGAATCATAATACATTAATGATATGTTTAACGAAACATATTTCAAATGAACCGCCAAATAATTTATCCTTCCGAGAGAAAATTGCTTTCATCGAACGATCTCCAGAATTTGCTTGATATTTAAATCGCCCAAGGACAGACCTTCATACTGCGGTGCGTCACAATGTCTGGCGTTAAAAAAGAACGGAGGGATCGAGTCCGAAGTCAAATAGTGTCATGGGCAAGCTGTCGGCTTGCGTGAGTTAAGACATCCGCCTAAAACACAATTCTTAAGAATCGAATGAAGAAAATTTTAAATTTCTAACTGCACTTTTTTGTCTAATAAATCCCACACCGCGCTTACAAACAGTTACGTATTTTTGCTAATTGAGGACAACCCTCACAAGCGGTAAGAATTGCTTAATTTAAAGAAACACAGTTGTACAAAATAAACAAATTTATGCATATTTTTAGCTTTTTAAACAAATTGCTGTCATGAAATTATTAACACTGAACGTTAATGCCAAAAGGAAAGTACTCGTAAATATGGATATAAGAAGGGGGGATGGAAAGGAATCAATAGGAAAGAGGGAGTTATGAAGGGGCTTAGACGTTTGTAAGTTGTCTACGAAATAATAATAAAGCTATAATATTTATACTGACATGATTTTACAACCTGATTCTTCTCATACCATTAAGATTATTCCTTCTTTTCTTTGATTTGAGTCAACGGAGACGAAATATGAAAATACGTGATTTTAGAGCAGGGCTTCTTAAACTTTTTGCGATCCCATTTATAATTGCGAGTTTCCTGGCAACGCCATATAAATATAATAGAAAGATAAATAAATAAATATTTTTTGATGATTTATGTATTAGGTAACTGAAATAAGAGACGGAATAATGTAAGTCGAGGCTTTCGGGCGACGTTTAACATCCTCCTCTATTTCAAAATAATCAATCTCTCGCGACCCCAGAATTCTGCTACGCGACCCCATTTGAGGTCGCGACCTTTAGTTTAAGAAGGCCTGTTTTGGAGTAAATTTGTTATATGTAGCATTTTCTGTAGGAAAGGTAAACGTAAAGCAGAAAGATTTTTATATGAATCAATGAGAAATTCCAGAGTTCCATATAATAGGAAACTTTCATGGCATTGTGTTTTAGATTTTTTGCTGCATTGTTCTATGTATATCTTACGAGTATATATAGCATTATCGGTTCAAAGTTGACTTAGGATGCTTACATATAGTCTACAGGAAATCCTGAACTATATAATGCATGGAATGTTGAACATTTCATATTTACGTAAAATCACGTTCCTTTGATATCAACATCAGCTTCTAAGATGATATTGTTATTTCCGTACATTGTTTTGGCGCGCTGCCAAACCATATGCCAGCAATTCGAATGGGTAAGAAACGTAATGTTTGAATTGAATTCAAATGATAATATTTATTTAATTATTACGGATACAATATAACAATTACTTTATGCAATGGTAAACGTTTTTACAATACAAATGGGTATAAATAGCAATTTAGTTACTTCCGGAAACTTTTATATGAGAACTCATCTTTTAATGATATTTATAAATGCGAGTACATATATTATTACTGAGAAATGCGTGTGTGTGACGCCAAATATTATATTTTATGTAAATATTATATACTTAAAGAGATTTTTTTAAATATCGAAAATGCAACTATGAGAAATAAGTATAGGCAAAATAAAAATTAAGTATGTACATATAAGTAAAAAAAACTTTTAAATTATATTTTTACCTAATATTTTTTGCTAACTGCAAATACAAATTTACAGTTAGCAAAAAATTTAAAAACATCGCCCACTAGTGGGCGATGCGGGTTTCCTTGGTGGGCGGTGGTCGTTGGTCAAATCTCATACATTCCTTTTATATTTTTTTCCACCCATATACTGAATTGAAATATAGCCAGGTTGGTGGGCGGTAGGGAAATTTTCCCACGAAAAGTAGGCAAAAGTGGGCGGTAGGCATAAAAAGGTTGACGACCCCTGAATTACACTAAGCCAAGATAATTTGGTGGAAATGAGGACAATGTCAAAAATCGATAATAATAATTAGCACATTATATTATTATTGAAGGAGAAGGTTACAGCAGATAATATTAGTTACATTTTTTTGAAGCAGCAATATTACCAGACGCTTTGATATGGATATACCCTAGTATTGAATGACATGGTTGCTATTTGTATTCAGGGCTACAAGTAAAGTTAATGAAAGTTAATGAACTCAGAAAAGTAAACGAAGCACCTGGCTACCGTTCATGCATGTCACCCAACAAAAACTCAGGCCAAGTTTTCACAACACTAGGTATGAAAACATTTTTATCAAACATTGTCATGTTATCTATCTTTCAGCTATCATCCCAATTAGAAAATAAGTATGATTTTGAAATGGATATTATAAAAACTTAGTAATTTCACAATTCCGAGATGTTAAGTTTATGAACTATCAGATGTTCTATTTAGTTTAGATGAATATATTAGGTGTACCCAGAAAAAAGTTTGTATTATGGAGATCATAATTATGAGAGAATGTGAAAATAATTTATAATAAATAATAAAACAGAAGAAAGTTAGTATTTACAAATATTACGAATAATTGGAATTTCGATTCTGTAAAAATAAATAAATAAAAATAAATAAATAAATAAATAAATACATAAATAAAAATAAAACATGAAATATTTATTTTCAACTTTAATTGAATTAAAGTATTTTTTTTTAAATTGAAACAAACCATGAAAAGCAATTGAACAAAGACAAATCAGAACTGACTGCTAAGTTATGCATTACAAAAATACGAACTTTTTTCAAGGTACACCTAATATATTTATTTATTGATATTTTACTGAATGGTAAAAGTTACGAGTACTTACATAAATAGCATGATTAAAGATTTATTATTTTTTCTTATCTAAATGTAATTTTTTCAGATACACTAACACAAAAGAAAAAAATTCCTGCCTTTTATTCAAACATTACTCACGCATCTCCAGTTGACTGGTTTGAGCATCATTGGTTCCACGAATCCGAGGCTAAAACCTTCTAGTGCCTTACAGTGTATTTTCACAGAAAATTTGAAATAAAAAAAATAAACCTTATATTTATTATTAAAAATATAATAAAGATTGAGTATGCTAATATCTTCCATGTCTACATGGTATTTTTTATTTTCCCGTCTAATATAAAATGTCAACATATGCCAGTCTCACTTGTGTGATTATAACAGTTACTCAACATGATCGATGTTAAAGCAAGTAAAATATCATTATCTATTTAATGACATTACGATTATAAACGAATAAAAAATCATTTACTATTCATTATGTATTTATTTATAGGTCCATTTCCAGTCATCAAGAGGAACGAAAAGTTTTCTTTTGTAGAAATTAGTGGGAGAGAGAACTTGGCAATCGACCGTCTGAAGCCAGCCTACGTGCTTGTAGATGTTCTAGAGACACCGCAGACAACAATCACAATGAAACCTGAAACAAATACCACGTTTCCATCTACAAACCCAGAACCTGAATCTAAAACCACTGAATCAGGGTGGAAAGTACACTTTTCGAGCTGGTTCCTGTGAATTCGAGGACAGCTAATTTCACATTGGCACAAGCTGCACAAATGTTGGAGGGGAGTCATGTGGCAACACCATACGGACACGCGACTAAGCACGAGGGCTAACGCCAGTCAGTTTCCATAGCCCGGCTTATCAGGACACGCTACAGTCCTCTGCGCTTCCATCGACGATTAGTTAGCAGAACTAATAGTAATATTGTAGTAAGATTAATGTCCTGATGGATTTGCAAATCCAGAGATATTGATGAAAGCAATCGCAATCAATAAATACAAATCTTAAATTATTATGGTACACGATAAACACAATTTATATATATATTTATATTAAATATGATTTACAATTTTTCACTTTTGTACATGGACAAATCATTTATTTGTATAAAAGATATTCCTCACATAAGGCATTCATTAAAAATATACACACAATACAAATAAACAAATCAAATTTCAGATCAACAACAGTCTTCATAATACAATAGTGCTCATTAAAAATAAATATAATGTAATTGTCACTTCCCTACATAGTATGATTAAAAATTGATAAAAACACTTCATTTTTGACAACAGTGATGCTTCAAAATAATGTTTATAAAAATAAGTCATGCCATTTTTATCCAAATACATCAAAAAGGTAGAGAATAAATCAGGATAAGACTAGAACTCTAAAGAGTCGCTTCAGCCAAGAATAAATTAGTCTTAAGTTAAAATTTCCGAAATAAAACAGTTCTGTGAATGCAACGTTCTATAACTTAATGTAAAAAATATCTACCTTTTAAAGGTAATACAAGTATTTAATTACTTTAATATGATTACATATTTTTCATATTTCACAACGTAAGCGAGAACTCTTTGCTTGCCAACTGCTGCCTGCTGGAATAACCCTCGGCATTTTGATGACATTCCATCAAGTATTCTTGACTTCAAAGCGGAAAAAACACACAGCTCATAGTTAGTAAATTGTATTTATTTTATAAATATATTCCTTCTTTACATAAAACTGGCAATATAATTTTGTTGCAGTTACAATGATAGGAAATGTTAAGGCAACTAATTTTGTCAGTAATTAATTCAATTAATGAGTAATAATTATTTATGTAATGGTCAGTAATAAATTCGTAAAAAAAATTAAAAATAATCAATTGGCAGTAGAAAAATAATAAAACAGCAGAGGAAATAATTAATAAATAGTAATTAATAATATGTTAGGTTAGGTTTCCATTTTATGTGATAATTATTCATTCATTTTAAATAATGTTTTACCAAAATTGAATATATTACTGCCATTTTAATTTTATAATTGACTACATTCATACTGACAGTGGATACTGACAATCTATTTACATATATTCTATTACATGCAATTAATCCAATTTGCTGCCAAACCTTGAATTACTGAACAAATTAAAAAATTACAGTTAAAATTTTATTTTAATTTTAATTTTAAAAAAAAATAGTCTTGATTCACAAATTTATTTCAAATGATTACATGTTTCGGCCTCCCTGGAGACCATCTTCAACAATCAATTTTGAATCAAAACTAAATATTTTTAATTTATTATTTTTTAAATTAAAATTAATTTAAAATTATAATTATGCAGTTTCACCAAGTATTGACAGTTAATTACCTTAATGTTAATAAATAAATACAGGCCAAATGTTAATAGTCTTTCTTCTTTAAGGTAATTACAAGAGAACCATTGCATTATGGGTAGCTGAACGAGCCACTAAATGAAGCCTGATTGAATTGCAAAATTTTAATTGTAAAACCTTAAATATACATTATTGAAATAAGTATCAACATTTTATTAAACAATTTGTCATAAAAAATGAAATGTTTTTATTATTTCTTTAAATGTGATTATATTTCATATTGAGATAATGCTTCCATTAGTGAATCAAGTGCATTTTTTAAGCAATTATTATATTTTTCGCTCAAAATGTTTACGTGCACTTAACACTTATCAATAGATCAAGTTATCATAAATAAGACTCAGTTATTTACAAAGTTAAATATGAAAATTACAGTGGTTAAGATATCCCTTGATATAAACCATTTGTTTCTCTTGCTTAACAATTCTCAAAAGAAAACACAGAGTTATAAAAGATTAACAATTAATTATACATAATATAGTTAATACATATTACTTATGTCAATTAAATTACTTAGCGTAAGGCATAATATTTTCTTTTTAAATATTTGGATCACATTTCACAATAATAAATATGAATGCTTAATAATTATGAACTAATTCGGTGCCACAGTAATTTTGAAACCTTAAGTGAACACCCATAATGAATTACTTAAGAATTAAGAAAAGGCAAAAGTACATTTTTATGATAAATATTTTTTTTCTGTTTTTTTTTCGACGTCGAATTAATTCAAACATCTTGAACATTGTATAAAAAATATATCAAACACAATATTGGCTAATTATTGTTATAATAACAGTGACTGAGCGTGGATTCAGATTATAAGACTTTTAATTATATTAAAAATAAAGGTAAAGACATAACGAAAGAAAGCCTTGTGTTGTTTGTCGTGAAATCTTAATGGGGCCCAAAAATGTACTAAAAAATTATGATTTCTATAAATTGGTAGGTAACTAAGCATCTATCATGATGATTATATTACTTGTGATGCTTATACAGTAGTTGGTCTGTCACAGTACTAGGAAATATTGATTACTCTTTGAGGAGAGACGGATATACGAGTATATGTGAGGTGTGTCATGCCGTGAGCGTAGCTCACATTTAGGCATTGTATATAAAGGAGTCCTACCAACTGATAAATGGACAGTTCATAATACAATAGCCGCCATAATCTTCACAGAATATACCTACATACATGGCTTTTAGGTAACAAGTTTGCCTAGCCAATCTCTCCCCTGCGGGGAGTCACAAAATGTTTAGCGGTACGGAGCGTCACCAGACCTTGGGCATACATGATGTAACGCTTGCATAAAGAAAAAGAAGATTATATAAGGTTATGTGTTCAAGGTCAAAAAAGGAGGAAAGGTCATGTGATATACTATTATATATAGTAAAACCATTTTCTTCTTCTTTTAATTTTGGTCTACTCCAATGGCAATAGAACATTGTTAGCACGGTTCTCGTTAAATCACTTAAGTTAGGCATCATTGGGCAAAAATTGCGTGTCGCTGGTCAGATTGAGCTGATTCTCAGGACCAAATGCTCCAGGCCTCAAGAGCGTCGGGTTAATCATCCGATCTCCTTAAAAATCCGATTAACAAATCTTTCAAAAATATGTTTCAAATACTACCACAGTGCCGTTACTTCAAGTCTTCATGTTTCTGCCGTGGAGGTAGTTGGGAACCAAATATGTTCCCAGGTGGATCTTTAGGTATAGATATGTCTTGGTATCAACCATGGACAGTGAAAACTGACAGAACTGAGTGACGACAACCATATGTTTCAAATATGAAACGTATATGGAAAGAAAAATTTAGTTTACAAAGCCGTTGATGGTCTTATACCGACCGCTCATATTCTATGCAATTGTCTACAGTGGTGAATATGCAACCACTTGTTCTATTTTAACTATAAAAAGGACCATTGAATCATAAAGTTAGACTAAAAGCAAAATGACTGCTAAAAGATTGCCTATGAAAATTTACTTCCACGACTAAGCAATGAGAAACTAATTTATTGGAGTGGCAAAAATTATACACAATTAACCTACCTTTCTGCTGTATAGCATCTAGAAGACGCAGACAAGCACAGGTTCTTATTGCAAGCTAATAAATGGGTACCAAATGAAAGGAAACAAATAATTCAAGCCGATGAATTTTAAGTTACGCAATCAGTGAATATCTAGGAAATAATAATGCGTTAAAAAATAAAACTAAATTGGGTGTTTAAGATAAAATTATATATAGTCATAACTGAATCGATTGTGTTTGTGACTATTGATTATTTGTTATTTGTATTTGTTAAGCCTAATATGAATCCACCGCAGTACGTCTGTTTAACAAAGAGATGTAAACTTTAAAGTATATCAATTAAGGAAATGTCAGTAATAATGTTAATTCAAGCAATACAGCTTCAAAGAAACTACTTTTATTAGTGATAGGTTGTATATAGATAATTTATTGTTAGTATATTAAATCTGTTTATTTACTATAAAGGTGAATCTTGCAAATACTGAGAACATATTGCTTTCTAGTTTCCTTATCTCGGTATAATTGTAAAAATCACAGTTGTGTGGATAAGCGTGATGGCTGAGTGTGAGGCGGCTTATCACTGAACCAAGGATATGCATGCACTCATAATAAAACCCACTACTTGATGAAACATTTATTATTTCAACTGTTCCTGCAAGAAAAACAACATCTAGACATCAATAAACGCACATAGATTCATAAATCAATGATTGTAACAACTATAACGCACACAAGACAAATATGATCTTGATAAGTTATACAATAACTACATATATATCAAAATATGTTCTTCTTTTCATCACGGTTGACACGAATTGCTTCCAAATAAGTCATCAGTAATCTTCATCTTCGGCTCCTACCCGGTCAGCTTTGCGTTACTTAAATCTAATCCGTAGATGTCCTGTGTATTGTTGTTTTTAACAGATCCTGGACGTAGACTAAGAGCATAAGTATTCACCATTCTTGCTCCTTCTTCTTCCATATCCAGCATCCAATCCCACAATGTACTTAAAGAAGTCCAGTTGTGAAGCAGGTTCTTAGATGATTTCAAATGTATGTTTATATAATTCAAATATTTCATTTAAATAAGTATACATATTGTGAAATACCTATAAAATATAGTTTTTAATAATCTACCAAAATACATATTTATCTCTATATGTTATATTTACAATCATTGATTCGCATAGCAACATTGAAACATCAATTATATTGGATTATTTTAAATACAGGAAACGCATCGGTACATTTCATACGATCGAAAAAATAAATTCCATGTTTTGTTGCATGACAATTTATAACACGCCGGTGATTGTTGTTCTACTCCAGGATCATTCATTTAATAATTTCAATCATTTAATTTTTAAATTAAGTCACTCTATTTCGCATGTAATTTGAATCGTCACGTCTAATCCATTCGCTGCACATACCAAAATAATATTGTTAGTTCAAATAACAATATTTAATGATGATAAATGACTTCCCATTAGAAATTTATGATTTCTCAGTATCATATAAAATATGAGAGATTTTTTAAATTCAATAATACAAAATTTTAAGTATAAAAAGCAAGAAAAAATAGAATACTTGCAGAAATACAAAATAAAAAATGTTTTCATACTAAAAATGATTCAACCAAATTTCATATTAATTTCACATATAAAACCATACACAAAGATTGTTATAATAATTCAGAATAATCAATACATTAACTAAAAAAAATCAATTAAGAAGCCCAAAATCTCACTCATAATGTAATGCTATTGAACAAGATCACAATTAAGGTGGATACTCAAAAAATTATATACTATATGCATAATAATAAAAGGAACTGAATGTCAAAGAGATGTGTTGTATTTTTCAGTGGCTATTACCATGAAAATAATTATAATTAATTATAACACATTAATGCATTAAATCCAAAATTGAGATAAAGGTATTTTCTATGATATTCTATCTCGGTAAATAACATTGGAACATTATAACACATGACAGTTGTATAACTCATTTTAATGAGAATATAAATGTCTCAAAAATAACTTCGAATTCCATATTTATAAAAATTGAAATTTTTAAGTGCAATGATATTCATTCGGTTCACAAAAACCAATTGCGTTTCCTTAAAACGAGTACAGAAATGTCACACACATGAATTTAATAACTTGATACATCTATGTCTATATTCTAGAAAGGTGTAAACTGTAAACATTTATGTGCTGAGGACACATATTTTACTGCCCTTTATTAAAAAAGCTTTCAGTAACCGTTTAGGTATTTAGCTGCATATAAAAAATGCTGAATTATAATGAGATGACTAGAAAATGTAACGGTATCCATTAACAGATGTTCGAGGGCGAGAACTTGTTCTTATGAGTTGGATTTGTTTAGGGGAAAGATGTTACATTCTAAAACCCATTATGTAGGTTTGGTTATATGTATATTGTAAGCATGTAATAATATAATTTTAATATAACATCAAAGATATATAGTTGACATAGCTGTAACTGTCAGTTTTCAAAGACTTAATATTTAAAACATCAATGATTTTTGATCACTTGTAACATTATTATAATACTTCAAAACATTATTTAAATGAGTAATCGTGCTTCTAATTAAATGAAACCCAGTTTTAAACTGAAGCGACATTATATTAGTGATGACATAAAATGATTAGCAGACGCTTTGATAATCAATTTTTAAGCTGTTTGATATATTTCAAATGATGACTTTAATTTTCTTATTGTTTTATCATTATTTATCATTTATAACCTATCTATCTTTATAATAATAATATATTTTTATAATAATCATGTTAATTTAAGACAATTTTAATGAATTCAATATTTTCTTAATATAACCTATCTATATAATGATGGCAGAAAGCATTGTCTGAAGTACAAACATAGATGTTAAAAATAAAATTAATTAATTATGAAATTGTGAGATTTATACCAGGAATATTGAAAACAGTATGGCATTTTGAGAGAACTGAATTTTTAACATGATAATTCTCATTTTTGTGTTAGTCCACATTTATGTATATTATTTTTCATGGTTAATGTGATAGAAATTAATTATCATGTTTAATTACAATATGCAATACTGAAGATATCAACAGTTTGCAGCTGTTCTTTTGCAGATTAGATTGCCTTAGCTAATGTTTGTATACAAGTATCTCAATATCAATATAATTATGTGATTAACCATGTGTAGTACAACTAGTATACTCAACATTCAATGTATATTATTATAAGATACAAAAGATAAATTATCTTCGCAAAGAAATAACACAAGCTTTGACATAATACAATGTGAAAGTTCAGTAAAGACTGGATAAACATTTAAGAAAAAAAAAGAAACATAGAAATACACAAAAATTATTTCTTTTACATATTTATAATAAGGAATATTATAATATTTATCTATTTATATTGTGCAGCAATATTCAAACAGGATTTAAATGAAATGATTAATGAAAAATACAAAAATAGTTATGAAATTAAAATTACTTATACATGTCAATAAATGTATGTTGTCGAGAGAGCGTATTTTACTGTCAGTAATATACTTTAAAGTCATTGTATGGTAGATGATTTTGAATTTAAATTTTTGACACAAATCTCTTAGTGATTATTTAAATTAAAGTAAAAATAAATAATAAAAATAACGTTTCACAACCCTTCCAAATATTTTTTTCGACATGACTGATTGTAAACAACATTTGATTTTTTATCAACAAATAAATAACCACTGTTGAAAGTTGAATTGTTACATGCACCTATAGGTAACAATGAATATAGTATATTATATAATGATGTATATTATTTAAACTAGGTATAACATTAAGATCTAAATATTTATTTAGGTAATTTTAATTTATTTTTAAATATTTGGAGAAAATATTCTCCAAGAAGGCTTAACAAATGTATTTTGTTAATGTTCTTTAAAATGTTGATATTTCTTATAATGTAAGTGCTAAGAAATGCTTCATAATAATTATTGTAATTAGTACATTGTTTTGTTTATAATAATACAATAAGTTATGATCCTGAATGTTTGAATAAATGTTCTTAACTTGTTGAATACAACTTCCATATAGAGTATAATAATATGTCATAATGTTGCTTCTTATCTAATTTGTAGTAAGTAGTGAAGTTTAACAATGAATGAAGAACTGACTAAAGCTATTATATTATGGTTTGCCATATTTAACTACTGTTCAATTTACTTTGATTCAATTATAAGACCAAAAAGTATATATTTCATAATTTAAGGTTTACTCCAAAAAAGTACATACTCGTATCTTTAGCAATTACATTTTTGTTTTTTATTTGGTTTTATGTTAAATCAAAAAAATCCGTAAATTTTTTTGTGGAATTTTCAATGTTATTACAAAATAATGGTAAAAAATCAGATCCCTAATAATTATGTATTAATTAATACTCGTATCGATGAACTTGTCTAACAATTATTAACAATAATTTAACTATAAGTGTAGAGAGGGGGCAAAAATATTATTTCTTGTACTATGAAGTATTGCCTAAAAAATTAACAGACAATAACATTTACACATTGGTTCTGATCTTTTTTCAATAGATGGTAATGTCATAATATTTATCAATATTAATTATGTAAACGGAATCAAAGACTTGAAGCATTTCTGTTAATATCGTTGCCGAATGTTCCCTTGAACCATCGCGTGCACATAATACCTAACTTTATTATATTTTACACTATAGATCTTAGCTTCAAGCAAATAGTTTGAAGTTATTGTTGATATTCACCTTAGAACTAACTACTCGTATTTTAACAATGTGAAGATAAAGTTAACTCTGCAACTGTTAATTCATTTCAAAAGCATTATTTTAAATTATTTTAGTTTTTCTTATCTAGAAAGCTATAATAGTAAATTAACTTTCAATGAAACAGTTTTATCGACGGTTTGCCGAATCTTATTTTTTAAAATGGTGCAATATTTTTTCAAAAGCTTTTTTTATGCAAAACTATTTATATTACCTACTTCAAAATCACAATCAATATTTTAATAAAATTATATATCAACCAATTATATGAGTTTAAAATTTTTTAATGTTGGATTAAGAAATTTGTGGCATCAAACGCAAGTTCATCTTGGAGTCACACTTTTTTTAATCATAAAAAAATCCCACAAAATCATTCCCATTTTATACTAAGAATTAATATTTAAAATATCACTCTTGTTATAATAAAGGACGTGATCAATCTGGTGGACCCACAAGACACAGAAGCCCAAAATGATTGCCACTTGCAGTTATATGTATAAGAGATATACTCTTACATAATTAAATAAAGAACATTGTCACAAAATACAGTTAAATCTTAAATTTTTTATAATAAATGGTTCAGTAAAACACTAAATTGAGTTAAATAATAAAGTTTGAATAAATTTATGATATAAAATACATAATTTTTATCTCTTAAGGTCTGCAATTTATTCATAAATAATATTAAAAACGAAAGCAAATTTTAATATGAAGAAAGTCACATTGTTTCACATAAATTCTAATTTCCTTGACATATTAAATGGCGGTCAATATGTCATCTTCACTTTGGAAATTAATAAATTCGTTTGTTCCTCATTGGTTACATATTATTTTATGAGCTAACTTCATCTCCTATAGGAGATTTTATTTGTCCAATAATTATAATAATTTTTGAAGACGTATCTTTTTATGCTTAGAGTTAAGTATGCACAGAAAATGTTCAAGTATTTTTAATTTAATGTTTCATAGATGTTTCTCACATTTTACGGTTACATATTTATGTTACGTCATTAGCGTGATTAATAATATACTTTTAAAGCTCATTTTCTATTTAAATTTGAACAGATATTTATGTACACTGTAGTAGTATTTAAATGTACCTTATAATATATATTGAGAAAGTATGCATATTATTACATATTTTTTGTTTAAATTGTAAACACTCTGTTAAAAATTTGAATATTCATTTGTAGTGAAAGCAAAAAATGGAATGCCATACAGAGTATATTATTAGGAAAATAAATATTTTTCATCCTCAAATTACATGAATACAGCATGTAATATAAAAATCTTCATCATCAAAAACATTATAAAACTAAATTAGTGTAAAGTACTTCAATGGTTTTTCTTTAATTCAGGGTCAGAGACGGGAAAGATATATAACCAACTGCTGATGTCTGAAAGTATTGAGCTCATGACTAGTCACAAGTGACACGTACAGTCAGTTCAAGACATGCTATAACAATACAGTGGCTCAATATTACAAAGATAATTGTTTCAAAGACATAATAATTAGTTTCGGTGTTAACAGTTCAAGACATGCCCATTTGTGTAGCAGGCATGGATCCACTTTTATTATTATTATTTTATAGTTTATGAAATGTGATCAATAATGTTATTCATAGTAGCAACCCAAATATTTGTATACCTTTCAACACCACTATCAATCACAGGCGGATGTCAGTAAGCATAATGTTTGTTAAAACCGCATCAACTTCAATCAAAGATTATAACTCAAGTATTGTTATCAATCACACAAGAGTTATTCACACATCTTCAAGACTTCAGTCACACAAAATCACTTGTCTGTTTTGATGTCTGAATTCATTTCTTCTTATCTTTCCTGTCTTTTTGAGCCGGCTTCGAAGTTTGAGTGTTCGCACTTTGAGGTTTTGCACTTTGAGGTTTTGCACTTTGAGGTTTCGCACTTTGAGGTTTTGCACTGGGTGGTTTCACAGTCGGCGTTTTTGATATTTTAGGGTTTTCAGTTTGTGGTTTTGCGGGTTTCGCACTTGATGTGGAGGGTTGTGGATCGTCCTTAGTGGGCGTGGTCACAGCCACAGGTTTGGGTTCATCTAATCATAAGATGTTTTCTCCTGTGGCTGATCGAGGTGAAAAGTCCCCGGCATCTGAGCCGAAGACTCCCCTCTGTCACTCTTGTCCTTGTGACTCGTGGAAGTGCTGGCTGGCGTCCAAGTGAGCGGCTAGGTCGAGCACGAGTGAGGTTAGGGCCGGGTGCTCCAGCAGTTCTGGGGGCAGTGGGGGCGCAGCTCGAGGGCGCTGCTGGCGGCCACGGAAACCGCGATGCAGCCGCAGGACAGCATCACAGAACACAAAACGGACCAGCACCAACCGCAGGAAGTCGTCGCCGAAGAACTGCATGTAAGAGAGCTCAGCTGAAATGCATAAATAAATGTGTTAACTTCTGACAAATTGATGTACATATACAAATCTATTTATTTATTTTAACAGAACAGATGATCCAAATTGAATATACTATATCTACAGCAAATATCATCACCAATAACATTTCTCCCGTCGATGTCGGAGAATAAGAAACGGCCGGTGCTGGGATTCGAACGGCGAACTTAGTATGCACTTTTGTTCAGTTATCTATTAAGTAAAGAATATTGAAATATATTTTAAAAAATCTAAAAACGATTTAATGTGTGTTAACTTCTATCATAAATACGCATTCACTGGTTTATGTACAGTTTAATTAACACCCCTATGCAGAATCATTTCTTCGCTTAAGGCAACCAACTTATACAGATACATTTTTTAAGGCAAACTATAATAGCTACTTTTATTTTTAAATTGTTAAAAAAAGCCTCAGTCCTCGACTCATCTCAAATCTTAAGAAGCTACTTTGCAAGTGGGTGTTTAGTTGGTAACCTTAAGTCAAGAATTGTTTCTGCATTCAGGTGTAAGAGGTTTAACTATTATTGTGATAAACGAAGAACTCTACAAATAAACTATTATGTTGGATTTATCTTCTTAGTAATTCAGACAAGTCAGGCTAATCACCAGCTTGCTTAAGGTAATACTCGTATATTATGATCCTATCATAAGCCCTACAACACCGCAAAGCTTTTTAAAGCATAATTGTATCATCTGGAGTGTTGTGACTGTAGACTTCAATCAATGAATTGCCTTATTAGAAGACAATTTAATTCTATATTTTCTTCTACTCCCAGTTTATTATTGTCCTGAAAAACCATCACCTACACAACATATCGGTTGAACTGTTATTTTTAGTAACTTACTTGAGACTACAATATTAATCGTGCAATTTTCAAAGGTCCCATGGTAGATTATCTAGGTTATATGAAAATAAGACGCAGAGTAAATTTGAGAAGAAGCAGAATATTGACTTACCATAACTAGAACTGGATATTTTCAATTAAATTATCCCAAACCAAATTAAGTATAAAATTAAGTATGTATAATGTTTTGTTAATATTTTATTCACTTCAAACACTTATTGACGTGGAAAAAGACGAACTCCGTGGACTTTCATCTCACTCAAGCGTTTATCGGACACGGAATTTTCAGAGAATTCCTAGTAGAAGTTTTGGCCTCTCTTCTTGCGACGCAAGTCTATGTGATCCAGGCATGCAACAGACGGAGAGACACTCTCTTGTTGAGTGCATCACCCATGAGAACAGGAGACTCATTCTGTGTTGTCGCCTGGGAGTCTCTACCATTTCTTGGGAGGATTTTCCTGAATTGATGCTTAGTTCTGACGATCTCTTGCTATTGAACTTCATCAGGGAAATCTTCGGGGCTACAAGAGCGGTTAACGAGGCTGACATGGAATAGGCTCCTACGTTCTTCAACTATTTCTGAGACGTATATTCTAACCTTGTGTGTAACTTGCAGGGTACAATACGCAACTATATATATTTTTTTACATTTTTTTTTAAATGAATAAAAATATATATATTTATTTATATATATTTTATTCACGCTTACAGAGAAACATCTCATTGCAAGAAGAACCTATCCACATTTGATTATATTTATTGTTTCCATAGGCCAACCTGGTTAATTAATATTAAAAGATTGGCCTTGAACTTTGTCGTTCTGTTCCATCATACACATTCAGTTTTTTAATATTTTTATAATTAATGTATGTACTTATAATAATTGTTTGCATTACCTTGATCGTACTCCCCCAAGCGGCAGCGAGTAAATAGCCTGGAGGCTTCGGTAACAAAGCGATCAATGTACGACTGGCAACGTTCCCAGTGATGGATGGGAACATTGGTCAGATTGCAGCAGTAGCAGAATGCACTCAGCGGAGAGTGCAGGAACAGTGTGAACAAAGATCCGTTGTGCTGTTGGTCTGAAATACGAATCCATTCCATTATGATGATGAACTTCAAAAGATGCAATTTACAAGTCATTCAACCTAGAAAAATATCCCCTGAGGCGCACCATTAAAAAAAGCTCATAGTATATAAAAAAAGGTTTTTGATTAATTTCTATGCTCTATAAATACCCCAGTTGCTGTGAATTTGATCGCTCGTCAGTAAATTGCCAGTCATAACCTGCTAATTAAAATTAGAGCCGATTCATAGTGAATTCCTGTAATAAATGGATGATGCTGAATGTCGGGCTGTAGACTATGACATTGGCAGATCAACACGCCACATGCAGCGCTTATCCTCATCTAACATGGTTAGCGTCATAATTCTATGACACAGATGAGATTTTTGCATCTTCACCATCTGTTGGTATTCTCCTGTATGTGCTTATGAAAAGAAAATAGTATTAATCATCAGCAACTCTTCAAACAAAGCCAACTAATATTTCTGTGATAGATGTCACACTTTGCAAAAAACATTTAGTTTGAAGTAGGGAAAAAATCGAACCAAACAATCAAATATCCTATAATCCTGGGAATGATTTTTGTGAATTTGGCATTGTTCACAATGATTACAGTAAGCTCTTGTCTTGTCCAACCATGAATGTGGGTAGATGCGTCCATGTTCAGTTTGCTGCAAGTAAAAGGCAAAGTAATATCGACACATGAATTGAATAGCAACATCTATATTACGCACTTGATATGCATGTAAGTAGGATGATAAAGATTTTCTATGATAACTATTGAGTTATATAGACTATGAAGCTATATAGACTATGACTATATATTTTAATATGTACAGCAGCCATTTAATCACATTTTAACACATTTTTAATTCATATGTTATATTTCTTTATTACGCACATTATAAGAGCAAATATCCATTTTAATAGTGTTAGGTTATTTACAAATTAGATATGCAGCACTTACTATCTTTAAGATACACGTTTTGAATAGTTAGACGCAGTCTACCTTGGAACGATGGAGGAGTGTCTTGTGGAGACATCAGAGTTACGAGAGGCTGCCCAAAGTATCTGGGCATGTGCTGGAACACAAATGAGTTGTCGGAGTCCACGATGACGAACAGAGGTCTTCTGGTAAAGGGATAGAGGTCGCCAGGGTGCAGGCAATGCATCTCCTTCAGATGAATCCCCTTCTTTCCGTGATCTCCCATCAGTTCACGTCTGCTGTTAGTAACAACGCCGCCAAGATCGTATCCCACTGAAACAAACACAACACATTTTTAACACAAGTTAAAAGACTACAGTCTTCCAGCTATATTTGTCCAATGTGAAGAACCCTGTGACACATTTATTACCCGGTGTAAAAGGGATGGGGCAAAAATATTTATTTCGATTATGTCGAATTTTTTCCTCTTCTTCTTCGGAAAAAATCGAATTTGAATTTAAAGTGAATCGAATATTATACTTTCTTATATTATTCTATATTATTATATATTATTATACTTTGGGATGCTTTAGCTTGGCATTATGGCACTTTTATTGATTTGTGTAAAAGAGATGGGGGGACATTTTTTATTCAATTATATCGATTTTTCTTCTCTTCTTCTCGAAAATAACTATATATTATAGTCCATCCAAAATAGGAAGAACCCTATGACACATTTATTGCCCTGTGCTAAATATCGTCCGATATAACGTTGTAAAAACGTTCGCTACCTATACTAATTTTATCAACATAAACAAAAGCCTCTCTTCTTATATATAATAAGTTATTTAGGTAAATATATCACAATAAAAACAAAATAATAAAAAATATATGCATATTGTTACAAATTAGAAAAAATACGGCAATTTGTAACTATAATACTATAATATCTGACGCACGTAGAAGGCCATGTCACATTACTGCGAAAACCAGTGTTGGGGTATAAATAATCGTATTTTCGATTGTTTTTGTAAATACCTACTAAAATTAAATATTAGAATTATTATCAATTATGAGTGAATATTAACAGGTTACTCATGCGGGAGGCCTACGTTCAACAGTGGACGGACACAGGCTGATGATGACATGATGACATTAACAGGTTTTAAGAGACATGTAAAACAAACTATAAATAATAATATTAGTAATATGAAAATTATGAAGAAAAGCAAGTGTAGAGATAAATATTATCACATAACCTTAAAAACACATATTTTAGTCAGAATCCGATAAAGCAGTACATTCTAAATTGTCTTCGTCACTATCGGAATCAGAACTACAACTTTCACACACATTTATAATCAGGTTCTGTTCACTTAAATTGTCAAAGCGTACATCGCGATCCCAATCTGCATAATATTCTCTTTTTGTTTTGTCCACCACTTTTTTCCAATCTTCTGCCGTGACATTGTCACATGCCTCGTTCAATAGAGTCAACATCTTGTTCGCTGTGAATGGTGGAGACGTGTTATTTCTAGCCGCATAACCTAAATGTAAAAAAGGATATTCATTACATAAATAATGATTAAAATGGCGTGAGGTAGAAATGATAAATTATATTAATATACCTTTTATTTGAGCCCATATCATTTCAATAGCATTATATTGGCAATGGTATGGCGGTAATCTGATTACCGTGTGGCCTTTTGTTTTGGCCAGTTCGTCCAATACATATGTTGGTGTTGGAGGTTTATACAAATTAACCAATCGGAGCAGCTCATTTTTAACATTGCCTCATTACTTGGCACTCCTTTGTCACGAAGCCAACTTATAATTTCATTTTTATTGTTTGCCGTAGTAGGAGCTTTGTTGATTTGGACAGAATGGTACGAAGCGTTGTCCATTACTATGGCGTGAGGCTCATGTAAATTTGACAATAAGGTCATAAACCATTGTCTGAAATTATCAAAATTCATCTCTTCGTGATATTCTGTCGTTTTAACTGACTTAAACGCCAGAAGACAATTGGGCACAAAACCTTTTGACGTTCCGGCATGACAAATAATGAGGCGCTGGCCTTTTCCTTCAGGAGTTTTCGTCCTGGATTTAGCCGTGTCGTCGGTCCATATTTTACCAACAGTATGATTAGCATTGAGCCAAGTTTCGTCGAGAAAACGACTTTCTCCCAATTCCTAATGCTCTTCATTTGCCTAAAAAAATCGCATCTTTTCAGGGAAATATCCGTGCGCTCCATTATAAACTTTCTTTTTCACATTTTTTATATTTGAAGCCAATGTTTTTCAATACCTTACTAAGAGACGTCGCACTGCCTTGATATAATCCGACTGACTTTAGAGAACCTACCAGTTTAAGAAGTGTTGGTATTTCGTTGCGGTCATAGTATGCATACACGTGATTCCTAATTGCTGCCAAATCAAAGCTATCGGGTTTTGTTATTGAGCATTTCTTCTGTCGTTTCTTATTTGGTGTTAATAATTTTTTCTCTTCTAATGAAGATTCACCGTATTTCTCCTCTGTGATCCGAGACACTGTAGATTTACTGATTCTAGGGAATCCGCGACCCGATCTCGAATGTTTTCAACAGACAGCAATGGTCCACCATTTTGTTTTTCTTGATGAAAATAATCTCGCAAGCGTACGACAAATTCACGTGATTCACTCCTCAGAACAGTTCTTTTCTGTCTCTTCGGCATTGTAAAAACACAAAAATATGATTCAATTAAACAACTTTAACAATACTAACAATAAATATAATAATTACAACAACAAAAAACACGAATCGATCGAAGAACAACACGCTACTGAAAGTCAAACATTTGTACTGATCCGCCATGAAGCCGCCATGCGGAAATAGAGATGTTTATATACGATTCACTTCGAATTCAAATTCGATTTTTTTTCGAAGAAGAAGAGAAAAAAATCGACCAAATCGAAATAAATATTTTTGCCCCATCCCTTTTACAAGGGGCAATAAATGTGTCATAGGGTTCTTCGTATATTGGATGGACTATAGTATCTTTTTTTCCGCAAGGCGGCGTGTGATCAGTATAAATGCCCAACTTTTGGTAGCGCGTTGTGTTTCGATCGGTCCGTGTTTTTTGTTGTTGTAATTATTATATTTATTGTAAGTATTGTTGAAGTTATTTCTTTGAATCGTATTTTTGTGTTTTAGCAATGCCAAAGTGACAGAAAAGAACTGTTCTCAGCTGTGAATCACGTGAATTTGTCGTACGTTCGCGTGATTATGTTCATCGAGAAAATCAAAATGTTATAGTGATTTAATCATTGCTTTACGACGACATGTATTTACTACAACTCGACTCTAATAATGAGAATATTAAAATGAAATATAATACATAGATTCTGACCTCAGAATTTTTGTATTCCTCCGTAATATTATTAAGTATTAAATAAAATTAAAGTAATGTATAGTTATTCATTAGTAGCGACGGAAATACATAATTTGTAAAATAATCGAGGATAGACAAATGTCACTCTGCAATGTTATATTTCAAGTTCAGCCATATTCAATCAAAGCAATATTTACTAATATCCAAATTTTTCCGGTTTTTAAAAAACATTTTCATATGTTGTAGAAAATATATATCATCAGAGCTCACCGATGCTTTTAGCACAGAAAGGGAAGGATTAAAAACAATATTAAATTCCTACTGTATAACATCTAGCCTAATTCTCTTATAGTATTAACACTATACAGACCGCGCGGTTACGCGATTAAATAACGCCTGTAGGCCGACTGTTTTTTTTAAGAATTGCTTACAAAAAAAATCGCATATATTTATTTGTTTATCCTCTCCTCCCTGGTGATGTCTATCGACTACACATTGCTTGTAATAACTTAAATATCTCTGTAAATATAATACACACAGGGTTCAGATTTTAGGTATTCCTTCTTAATACATTTACGTATTGAAAAAAAAAATATATAATAATAGGCACTCATCGGGAGCAGGAAATATTTTTCTAAAATCCGGAATAAATTCACCACTACAATCAAGACGCGTCAACTGTCATGAATCATTCGAAGCGTGTGCGAAAATAAAATTAAAAAATACCCAGGTGAGGCGGCATCTATACTCCTCACTCTCGCTGACGTACTAATATGAGTGAGCGAGACGGGAAACCTCAGTTGGTCACCTAGTTCGAAATGATATCGGCACATCGATATATCGACAGGCTGAGTAATGTTAGTATCTCTCGGAAGTGCACGCGAGAAGGTGCGTCTGGCCGTTTGAGGTCTTCGTCTGATGTTTTTCATGTTTTTAGCTATTAAATGTCAATTATTACTGCTTATTGACATCAACTATTGTAAAATTAAGCGATATCTTTGAATATTTTCATTTTTTCGAATTTCTACTCATTTTATTCACTTTAAATCAGAATGTGTAATGAGTTGACACCATCGGAACGCGCGGAAGTTTTTAGCATCGTAAAGCGAGGGTTATATATATCCACCCCCCACCATCGTCGCTGTCTTGGATCTCCTCGCCGTCATCGGGAATATCGGACAAAGCATCAGCGTATATAAGGAGACTTATTCTAACCAAAAATATTTCATCATTGGAATATAAAATAAAATTTAAAAAAACTGTTTATATTTTGGGAAATACTTATTTTGCTAACAAACATATAAAATTTAAATGCATACAATCGAAATATTGATCGAGAAAAATGATAAACGTTTTTCCAATTTAAAAATAATAATTATAACAAGCGAGATAAAGTCTAATCTCACATATAATTTTTTATCGTCATGTGTTCAAATGAAATTGAATATGACCCTCACTGAAAAGGTTTGAGATCTCTGAATTATGGTCGAAAGTAAAAACAACTCATATGCTGTGTGATCGGCCAATAACATTTGTAAAAACATAACACAATCTGTGTGTAGTCGGCCACTAAGCGTTAAGGTGGAACTATCGCACACATGTTGTGTGATCGGACTGTATAGTGAATGTTATATATATTGGCGTAATATACTTACGGTCTTCGGGATGCTTTGTAGTAGAGAAGCATCCATCAGCAGAGATGTACAGCAGAAGAGCTCCTCCCGCAGGCAGCTCCTTGAAGCCACTGGCCAGGAAGACCAGAACTTGGCTCAGAGAAGGCTTGTAAAGCAGATACTTGTGAGGATTGTCTCTCTTGCTTGGACGATCAGCACCGTTTTCCATGGGATAACCTGAAACGCACAACAAACACTTTTAAAACATAATATTGTATAGGCGCAGTAAACTTATTTGTAGTGTGCAGCCGGCCGTTCTTTGTATCTCAAATGATGCTCGTGTTTTAAAGATAAGCTTCGCTCGCTCAATGGCATTTATCTCAATTATCTCTATGTTCATTCATTTTCGATGTTCTCTCTCTCAACTGGAGCATATGAACATTACGAGGCGCCGCTATAATGCTTTGTCAGCCGTCTTGGTCCTGTATAAAAATGTCGTATAAAAATAATAATCTGAATAAACCAACTCAAAACTAAATAAATCATCAATCCTAAAGAAGACCCCTGCAATGGCGGTCGAAATATTGGTTCAAGGAATTCGCCACACACGTCTAAACCCAAAAGCCAAAATATAAAATCTGGCCGTGAAAACCTAAGAAGTTATTTACCGACGTGATCTTTATAATAACACACCTACTTTTTTGGATACGAGACCGGCTTTAGACTTACATAACTCATAGTATTTCAGATTATCCGAGATTTATACTCCAAGGATGATATTAGTGTATTTGCTTGTTAAGGCACTCATATCATGAGGTACTGCTGTAGATACAAGTAGTTTTATAGTTACCTTTTATAGGTAGGCCTCCACCGTATGCCCCAGGAGCACGGCTTGGAGGAGGAGCAGGAGCAGGCGCCGGAGAAGCGTCATACATGCGAGCATAGTCGTCCTGAGGCTCGCGCTCCAAGGTCTGCATGATACGGAACATGTCCATAGTCAGCTCAGAGAACTTGACTTGATCCGTGCAGCTTCCAATGATCACAATCTCCTGCAGCGACAGCCCCATTGTTGGAGAACGCTCCACGGGAGGAGTAGTCAACGGACTCAGCCTGAAAGAACAAACATGTTAAGTTCAATAACACATTGATCAAAATTGATGTTAGACGAAAGTCGTCCCGTCAAGACCACCCATTCGTAGTGAATTCTTGGACAACTGGTGTATCAGCTGCCTTGCTAACCTAACCTAAGGATTTGTCCAGTGATCGTAGAGTCCAGAGATCCAAAGGTTTCAATAACGAAATAACTTAGGTAATTAAGCTTATCAAGACATCCAGTGCACTAAATGTCCCGTGCAACAGACATTCAGTGCGCTCCATATCGTTACCGATGAGTCGTTGACCGAATTATCTGGGGACGAGATGCGGCGGAACCCACGCAAATAGGTTATATAAAATAATTTTTTGCGTCAAAAAAACTCCTAGAGTTGTATTTACAGTGGTACCGCGACATACGAGTGCCCCAATATACGAGTTTTTTTAGATACGAGCAATCGGTTTAGTGGGTCGGCCGGTTGCACACGAACCGCGCGTCACGCTTTCCCTCAAGAATCCCTTGGCCACGGTCAGAGAATCAGTTATCAGTGTTCTTTTACTGTCAAAGCATCTTTGATAAGTTGTGCTCGCGTTTTATGACTTTTAATTTCAATGGGGAAATTTTCTTTGATATATGAGTAATTTGAAATACGAGCAAGGTTGCGGAACGAATTAAACTCATATGTCAAGGGGGCGTGGGAGAACAAAAAGAGAAGTCAACAGTCGCATACATCAAGCAAGGCTAGCTTTCAATGAAAAAGCAAAAATTCTTGAGTCAAAGAATATTAATTTAAGGCTCCGCAAGCAACTTGCCAAAACATTTGTTTGGAGCATCTTGATGTACGGCTGTGAGACATGGTGCTTATCTGAAAGTGATAAAAAAAGACTAGAGGCCTTTGAGATGTGGTCATACAGAAGAATTCTCGGAGCTTCCTGGAGAGACCACGTCACGAACAATGTGGTTCTCAGGATAATCAAGGAAGATGGGCACCTTATAAGAACCATCTCAGAGAGGCGAGCCCGATGGATCGGTCACATCATGCGCCACGGTGGTCTTCTTCACGACATTGAGGAGAGGATGTTTGAGGGTAGAAACTGTAGAGGGTGCCCTAGACGGGAGTATTTGCAGCAAGTGTTCGAGGACATGAATTGTAGCTCTTATGCTGACCTGAAGAGGGTTGCGGAGGACCGAGAGGAATGGAGATCGAGATGTAAGATTCTGTTGCTGCAAACTAATCCACCGGATTGATACTACGAAGAAGAAGTCAGGGTGCCACTGTATATATCAATTAAACGGGGAATTCGTAATATTATAACGAGATGGTCATTCCTGTAAATGTATTTTGTCATTATTTTTATTTTGAATTGATTCAAGAAACTGTAAAGGTAACTGTTACGTTTCTCGCTGGCAATTTTAAATAAGCTACAAAAAATATCAAGATGCAATATTTTCAGCGCGTTTTATTTATTTTTTATGTAAACACATACAGGAGAATACCGACAGATTGTGATAGTAATTCTGAAGTCTCATCTGTCGAATTCTATGACGCTTAACATAAGCGCTGCATGTGGAGCGTTGATCTGCCAACGTCATAGACTACAGATTCACGCACCATCCTTATTATTTCTACTATTATTATTACAGGAATTTACTATGAATGGGTGGTCTTCACGGGACTACTTTCTTTTACCATTTTTCGGGTAAGGGATTAAGAGAGATTATGAGAAGATTAACACCAACCGGGTCTATTTCAGAGCACAGAAACCGATTACAAATCCTTTTTGTTTAAATCTTCGTCGGGGATTGAACCCACGACCTTTCGCTTGCAAAGCAAACGCTTTGACCATTTAGTTATGCCCGTTGGTAATTTAAATTGCATTGGTCACAATAGGAAATTTCTAGAAGAAGTATTTCAAAGCTAGAAACTTATTAAGGACATCGTTAAAAGTTACAACTTGGTAAATAAAATACATTGTAAAAATGATTTTGTGGTGTATTGTAATACGGAGTAATCAGATATGTTTACCATCCATCTGTGGTATTAGAACATACATGTTATAACCACAAAAGGCGCTTGAAGTTGCCAACATATAATATATTCAGTGAAAGAATCCTCACACATTCTGCATCGCGTTTGAATAAATGAAGAAGGCGAGGC
This sequence comes from Glossosoma conforme, assembly GCA_022606575.1. Lineage (NCBI taxonomy): Eukaryota > Metazoa > Arthropoda > Insecta > Trichoptera > Glossosomatidae > Glossosoma > Glossosoma conforme. Next base: position 155,083 of record JAGTXR010000400.1, read on the forward strand.
TTGTTTTCTATTTGGCCTTTTTTCTCGCTTTTCTATGCTTTGAAGCTCACCAACGGAAATAACAAGTGTACGTATTATGAACACACGTATTATGAACACACGTATTATGCTGAATTGTGCAGAGAACGTCATATATTATGCTAGTAATTGAATAATGACATAATATATTCAACCTCCTACACTGTGAATTGAATTCAAGTTAAAAAATGAAATACTTGAAATAAATCTTTTATAAATTGACTTTCATTTAAGACATAGCCATAAGCGAACAAAAAATATATCGATAATACATTTTTACGTAGTAATTTAACTAACATTTAATTTATCTATATTTATATACCTACGCTGGCGGTCATAGCTCAATAGTCAAATCGTTTGCTTTGCAATACAAAAGTCGGGGGTTCGATCCCCGACGGAGATTCTAAAAAAAAAGGATTTTTAATTGATTTATGAGCTCTAAAATACCCCCGGTTGGTGTGAATTTGATCCATCGCCCGTAAAATGCCAGTCATAGCTTATTAATTAAAATTGGTGGTAGACGAAAGTCGTTCCGTGAAGACCACCCATTCATTGTAAATTCCTGTAATAATAAAGAATGATGCGTGAATCTCGGGATGTAGTCTATGACGTTGGCGGATCAACACTCCACATGCAGCATTCAGCCATATACACCATGGTAAGCGTAATAGAATTCCACAGGTGAGACTTCACAATTACTATCACCATCTGTCGGTATTCTCCTGTATGTGTTTAAATAAAAAAAAACTTATTTTTTTCAAATTATAAACGCAGAATGTGTTTTAGAAAGCAACCTGAAGTTAGCATAATAAAGGTCCAAGAGACGTCATAAGAAACAGATCTTCTTTGATAAGCATTAGCAAGATTGATGAAGAATGACTTCATTATCGGAAATATCCAGTTACAATAACAAAAACAGATTTAACCTCTCCTCCCCGGTGATGTCTATCGACTACACATTGCTTGTAATAACTTAAATATCTCTGTAAATATAATACACACAGGGTTCAGATTTTAGGTATTCCTCCTTAATACATTTACGTATTGAAAAAAATAATATTTATAATAATAGGCACTCATCGGGAGCAGGAAATATTTTTCTAAAATCCGGAATAAATTCACCACTACAATCAAGACGCGTCAACTGTCATGAATCATTCGAAGCGTGTGCGAAAATAAAATTAAAAAATACCCAGATGAGGCGGCATCTATACTCCTCACTCTCGCTGACGTACTAATATGAGTGAGCGAGACGGGAAACCTCAGTTGGTCACCTAGTTCGAAATGATATCGGCACATCGATATATCGACAGGCTGAGTAATGTTAGTATCTCTCGGAAGTTCACGCGAGAAGGTGCGTCTGGCCGTTTGAGGTTTTCGTCTGATGTTTTTCATGTTTTTAGCTATTAAATGTCAATTATTACTGCTTATTGACATCAACTATTGTAAAATTAAGCGATATCTTTGAATATTTTCATTTTTTCGAATTTCTACTCATTTTATTCACTTTAAATCAGAATGTGTAATGAGTTGACACCATCGGAACGCGCGGATATTTTTAGCATCGTAAAGCGAGGGTTAAGAACACAGCATGTATATACATTCAAACCTCTTTTTGTGCGATTTTGAAGTTATGCGGTTTTTATTAAATGCAATCTTTTAAAAAATAAATATTTTTGAGATCATATAAGCGTATGTACATATGATCTCAAAAATATACAGCCGAAGACCTTATTAAACTACTCCGAATAACACGATGGATTGAAATATTCGCCGCCTATACCCCAACTTGCGCCGAGTGTTACAAGGCCGACTATTCATTTGACACGGGTTCGGCTGCACACACACAGCCGGGCGGCCGGCCAAGCGGTGCATACAGTCAAACGTTGGCTAGCTTGGTGTATAAGAGCAATTAAAAATAATGAAATTGCAATAAGAAAATCTACTATTGATGGGACCAACATAAGTTCAAAATTATCATCATGTACAAGAGATACGTTATTACAAAAAAACTGAACAAGCGCTCAGAATCTTTATTGAAGATTTAACCAAAAAACGTCGCGAACAATAAGGTTCTCAGGTTAATCAAGGAAGATAGGCTCCTAATAAGAACCATTTCAGAGAGGCGAGCCCGATGGATTAGTCACATCATGCGCCACGATGGTCTTCTTCACGATGTTGTGGAGGGGATGGTGATTAGAAACTGTAGAGGGCGCCCTAGACGGGAGTATTTGCGGCAAGTATTCGAGGACATGAATTGTAGCGCTTATGCTGAGCTGAAAAGGGTTGCGGAGGACCGACAGGAATGGAGATCGAGATGCAAGATTCTGTTACTGAAAACCAATCCACCGGATTGATACTACGAAGATGAACCAGAAAAAGAATCCCGATAAGTAGTTATTTACTTGAAGAAAAAGCACGTAAATTTTATGAAGAAATTGAAAAATTGGAGCCATCTACTGATTCATGTTCCGGGGGAAATATTTTTTGTTGTGCGTTTTTGGGTATATTTTATATAGCAGTTTTAAAGTTGTGCGGTTTTTAAAAACCATGGAACGCATCGTCCCCTTTTCTATGTAAATCATATCTTTTCTTGTGCGTTTTTTTTGTGAGATTCACCATGGAACGCATCTATCGCACAAAAAAAGGTTTAGGTGTACAATTTCATTGATCTAAATTTTAATCCAAGGTGCCACTTTATTATTTTAGGATACTCATCCTATTGATTTTTAAAGAGTTACTTTTTAATCACGTGGATTTTGACATTAACGATGATAAATAACATGTTTCAGCAATGAAAACAAAGCAATCATTATAATCACCATGTCACGAGCATATCGTGTTGCCGGCTTCTGGAGCAGGATAAGGAGGTCCAACAACATCATCATCCTGGTTGCTTCTGAATGGCCCAACTCCTCCCTGAGCCATTGATGGATGGAGATGGTGCAGCAACCACCATGAAATACTATTTTATTTTATTTTATTTTTATTTTTATTTTATCTTCACTTAATTAAAACTTTGTTCAATGCTATGTATTTAAAAATATGGCAGATTGGGTATTGCACAACCCACCCAATCCTGCTGGAATAAAAACTTTATTATTATTATTATTATATCGCTCGGTGAAAACCCTGTCCCGTAGTTTTTGGAGACCCAGATGGGGACCCGTTACTGGACGCACGCAAAAAGCTACGAGCATATGTATATCACGATCCGAGGCCACTAAGCTACGTCAGCCATCTTAGTACTCGCCTCATCACATGTCAGCTCTGCCTCTTGTAGCTCCGCCGAGTACATTCTATGTATAGTTCCTGACGGAGGCGCGAGCCCAGGGACTTCAAGAAAAGGCAGCTATAGTTTATGCTATCCCACGGCATCTTTAATACATGTACCGACCATATCCAACTTCGCCTCCTGTCCGACTGCAGCATGGAAGACTTACTTATCCAGTCTCTTACCTCGTCATTCTTCACGAAGTCAACCATTGTACCGACAGATTTCTACGCAGGTATTTGCTCTTAAAACCGGTTATACGGCTGCATTGGTTTGTCACTAAAAGCCAATGCAGCATTATAATATTTTTTGCGAAAACCGATTCATAGTCTGCGTAGAATACTGGGAGTACGATGGTTAGACTTCGTAAGGAATGACGAAGTGAGAGAGCCGACAAGGCAGCCTTAGATAGCATCAACAAGCTGCCTTTTCTTCGCGACTGTCGGGAACTATTTATAGAATGCACTCGATGGAGCTACAAGAGGCAGAGCTGACATGAGATGAGGCGAGGAGCAAGGCGGCTGACAAAGCTTTACGGCGGCGGCTCGTGATGTTTACTACTCCAGTTGATGAAGCGGACTCGGAGAAAATAATTATATATTTAGTTAAAATAAAATCGGCACCGCGGTTAACACACCACTCCTCCTATAGAATACACCCGTAAAAGAGGTTGATACTTTTAAATATCTCGGCTCTGTGATATCCTTAGACGCCAAAACTGAATCTGACATGGAGCATAGAATAAACACAGGATGGCTGACATGGAGGTCTCTCTCTGGGGTTTTGTGTGGCAGCAAGATTCCAGTTTGGATCAAAGGTAAAATCTACAAAACTGCTGTAAGGCCAGCTATACTCTACGGATCGGAGTGTTGGACCCCGCTGAAACGTGACTTGGATAGGATTCATGTGGCAGATGAAGATGCTGAGGCTAGAGTGGACAGAGTTCGATATGAGCATATTCGGGGTTCATTTCGAGTGGCCCCCATACATGAAAAGATATGGGAAAACCGCCTAAGACGGTATAGGCATGTGACACGGAGAGATGAGGACCACATGGTAAAGAGAGCCCTCAACATACCCACGCTGAGAAGAAGACCTGGAAGACCACAGTCAACCTAGACTGCAACTGTAAACAAGGATCTGAAAACTTGGAGAATGCAACGCAGGACAGACAGACATGGCGAATATGCACAAGGAGAGCCGACCCTGGATGATGGGAAATGGCTAGGATAAAGAAGAAGAATTATAGTCAAAATAAAATATTATTTTTACCTGTGAGATAGTATGATGGGATTGGAGTCTGCATGCAGCACAGAGACCAACGCTTCAGCCTTGATGAATGACTTGATCTCGTCCAAGACTACTCCCCACTCCAATTGGTCTTCAGGGTCGTACGTAGTAGCGTAGTCTGCGATCTGTCTGTCCAGCTCCCCGACCAGCTCCCGGACCAGCTTCATCTTCTTCAGCAGCAGACAGACGACGATGAAGCGCGCGTAGTAGCGCAGTTTCTTGACCATTAGATCCGAACGGTCCTCCTTAGAGGCCCGCGAGTAGTAGGCCCTGCCGCGGATCGCCGCGTAGAAGGAATACGCTTCGTTCAGGTAATTTGTTTCGCTAGTTCGAAGGCTGAAACAAGCGGAATTCAACAGATTTTTCTAAATAGGTTTATATAAATTTTACGCAGAAGCGTGCATGTAAATGTATTCATGTAATGTAATATTGTTTAGAACAAAACATATCACGAAACAATCGATAATAGTTTTCACGTCATTTGATAAAACGCATTTTGTTCACATTTTTCGATATCTTGCTTTGGTATATTATTAAACACGTCTAGAAGAAAAAAAAATTTTGTGAATAAATGTAGACTGATTGAATAATAAAAAATAATAATATACAGTTCTAATTTATTAATTACCGGTTTCGGCGACGTGTCACCATCGTCAGGACCTGCTTAAAACTAAACATAATTTTGCTCTGTTCAACCGGTTCGTATAAAAATGTCTCTCACACTTCTCTTCACCCGTCCACTTCTCTCTGTAACCTTAATTAAATGTCCTGTTTTTATGTTTAGTTTTAAGTAGATCCTGACGATGGTGAAATGTCACAGAAAACGCTAACTGATTAATAAATTAAAACTCAGTAGTTTCTTACAAAGTCTATAAATGTTAGTATTATAGATAGCGTTGCTTAGGTTACAAATGAATGTCATAGAACTTAATAAAATACAGATAGCAGACTAGTTGCAAGTAAACCTTCACCAGCTCAGACAGAGATCGCAATATTTGGTTTCGTTAGTTCATAGAATGCAAAAGCGGTACTCTTTCAAACAAAACATCATAATGAAGAGATTCTCCGAAGAGCAGCGATTGGTTTCGTATCTCATAATAGCGTATACGCATAATTTGAAATGCTAATAGGTTGGTGCAAAAGTTTTGACTGTTTTTTACATATACAATTAAACATTTATTTTTTAGATTTATATTATTATTTTAATCAATTATGTAATTTCCTTCAGTTCTTACAACCTTCTCCCATTTTTATATCAACTTATAAATACCATAAGTGTAAAATTCCGTGGATTTTGATGCGAAAAATGTAGTAAGAGATGTTTTTACCTACAATATTGTATCAAATTTTTTATCATTATTTTTTGTTTGTAGTGATCGGAATAAATGAAAATCAGAAGGAGTAAGATCTGGACAATACGGTAGATGCTTGATAACATCCCAATTCAACTCATTTAGCTTGTGTTGGGTCATCATGCCACATGTGGTTGCGCGTTGTCGTGATGATGACCCAACACAAGCTAAATGAGTTGAATTGGGATGTTATCAAGCATCTTGCGTATTCTCCAGATCTTGCTCCTTCCGATTTTTATTTATTCCGATCACTGCAAAAAAAAATAATGATAATTTTTTTGATACAATAGAGCAGGTGAAAACATCACTTACTACATTTTTCGCATCAAAATCCACGGAATTTTACACTTATGGTATTAATAAGTTGATAGAAAGATGGGAGAAGGTTATAAAAACTGACGGAAATTACATAATTGGTTAAATAAATAATTCAAATCTAAAAAAATAATGTTTAATTGTATATGTAAAAAACGTTCAAAACTTTTGCACCAACCTAATAGTTCCCTTTTACTGTGGACTAACAGTTTAAAGTTTCACATCCTGTGAATGCGAATTCGGTTCAGAAAGCATTACGTTCAACAATATTATGAAAACTGAATGCATGATACGTTATATAATTGCACTCAGTAATTAAACAAGTTTTAATGTAATATTCAGTTTCATCCGTTTATCAAATGAGTATTTTTCATATAAATTAAAACATTAGTTGTGTTATTTACATTTTTGGCATTCACTTTGAGATCCATTTCAATAATAAATATAAAAACATTTCATGTTTTAACATAGATAACAGTCAGTGTGATCCACGTTAAAACAAGGTATAAAATACGTATCTATTTGGAACTTAGGTTATTTTAAAATACGTGCGATAGTATCAACTTTATAGTTTAAAACAATAATCGAAACATCGAAGTAGTATTTGAATGTTAACCAATTAAATGAAAAGTGTAACTCAGAAGTCGAGGTTAAGTTAATATTGATTCTTTAAGTTGTACACGTGTAAGTAGTACTATTTTTGTTCCAAGCATGACACGCGTAATTACTCATAATTCTACATTATTTATTTTCTTCATTGTAAATAAAATGTCGAACCTTGAGCATTAAGGTTATCAACTGATAATACTTGGAGAAACTGCATAATTATAAATTATATTATTTTTTTATTAAAAAAATAAGAAATTGAAAATATTCAGTTTTGATTCACATTTATTTTAAACCATTACATTTTTCGGCCTCCCTGGAGATTATTGTCTTGGGAGGCCGAAACATGTAATCGTTTAAAATAAATGTGAATCAAAACTGAATATTTTTAACTTGTTAATTTTTTCAATTAAAATTAACTCAAAATAATTCATAAAACTATAAGGTAAACTGATAATTGTCGGTAAAACTAAATAATTACATTAGAGATTTAAGTTTAAGTATGAGTTACAAATGTCGTAACTGTGAGAAAATATCAAATATAAGTATTCATTCATAAAAATGAATCACAAAAATATCTCCTCTTTCAAAATTACATTTTACCCATACATGTCTAACTCGACAACTTTTTTGTGTAATTAGAAAACATTTTTAATCTTCATTGCACCCGAATATAACATGTGAATTATTAAATATGTAAAAATATCGTACCGTTTTTTCGCACGTATCACAATGAGCACTGTTTAATCGCTTGCTGTAAGACTGCAGTTTCGCCATTTAAGAAGGTCTCATCAGTTTTCAACGAGTTTAAGCATACTTGTGTGTCAAAACGTAAAGCTTATACTATACACATTGGAAACTGATGAAGCCTTCACTGAGGGCGAAACTGCGGTTTTTCAGCAAATGATTGACCCATGTAAAGTACGAAATATTTATAAAAAATGCAAGGTAAGATGTATTCAGCTATTTAATATTGAAATGGATCTTAAAGTGTATTTTAAAAATACTTATAGCTTCACATTATCTTTACAAATGATATATGTACTGCATACTGTAGGCAATTCGCCCTCAATGAAGATTTCATCGCGTAAGCAGTGCTTAGTGTGATCCATGTTAAAGCAAGTTATGAATTATAAAAATGGATCTCAAAAAGAATGTTTAAAACATTAATAGCTTCAAATTCTCTTTAAAAATGATACATATACTGCATACTGTAGGCAGTTTCGCTCTCAATGAAGATCTCATCAGTTAAACAGTCCTCAGTGTGATCCATTTTAAAACAAGGTATGAAATATTAGAATGGATCGCAAAGTTAATGCTAAAAATATATAAATAAATAACACGTAAAATATTTACAGTTCTTAATTCGCTGCGTATATGAAGTGATGAATTAATATGAGGTGATAATGACGCAAAACACATTAAAGGTTTAAACATAATGAGGGACACACAATCTGAAGTGGAGCATCTCGTTATCTAGAGTCACAAAGCGGCATGAAAGACATACACGTTCAAGCTCCAAAACATCACGAAAAACGTTGACTTTTAGAAATGTTGGACTGCTTTGGGTTATTTGTGCCTTTTTAGTGCTTTTCTAAATCGTACCCATATTAAATACGAGTATGTTACTACATAGTAATTACCACCAATTAAAAGCATAAAGTGGTCATAAAACATTAGTAATTAAGATTTTTTTTCAAAGTTTTTAGTATTCACTTTTAAGATTCATTATAAATAATAAATATTTATTTATTTACCTTCTTTTTACATCTATCACGTTGAGTATGACCTCTGTTTAGGATACTGCAATTTCGACTAACTCGTAGCCTTATTCAATCCGTCACTGTCAAGAGACAACTGAGCTTCATAGTTGTCTCTTGAAAGTGACGGATTTAAGAAGGCTACGAGTTATTCGAAACTGCAGTCTCCTAAGCAGAGGCCATACTCAACGTGATCCATGGAAAACAAGGTAAATAAATAAATATTTATCATTGGCAACCCACTTCAATGAGCGGCCACATTATTTGCTTCACAAATATCAACTCAAAGTAATGATGTATTGATTCCGTTGACTTGAGTTAGTAAATTGATAAAAAATAATTTTAAATAACAAACTTGTGTTAAAAAGAAAATGTTAAATTGTTTTCACACATTGTAATGCAGAATAATCACGTCATATAAGCATAAATTCTTAATAATTTGAAGTAGCGTTTGACCGTTCGCGTTGCAAGTTATATTGCCCAATAAAATGCGATGCATAGAGCTGATAGTAAAAACAGTTTCTTGAGGAATATGTAAATTATAATAAGAAAGTAAATCTTTATAAATTAGTTATTATTAAATTATAATAATTACTTCATTTAAGCAGAATTTCGGAATCATCCATATGACTAAAAGTTAAAGTGCGTGGCGTATTTTATTACATGTACATCAAGTTTTATATCATCCATGCTATATCCGCTCTCCTAACTAGAGCATATGGCATTCACTCCAGCAAGTACAGTCAAGTAGAGTATATGTATAGTTCCCTGCTTGAAGAAAAGCAGCTGTAGCTTATGCTCTCCTGTGGCATGGCTAGCAGCACACCTCGATCCTTTTCTTACATCCTTTTCCTCTTTTGTCGATGGTATTGTTCTACTTTATCTCTGTGATCTTTGACACGTGTCATCTTCTTATTCTTTTGTGTTATTTTTATTTTTTATTATTTTCTCTATTTATTGTATAATTACGTATACTCCATGTTTCTAAATATTTGTAAAAAAAAATGGAATTTCGATTCTGTATATAAATAAATAAATAAATCTGCAGTATATGTCCCAACCAGGTACACCTTCGCTTCTTGATAGCCTGTATTATTATTATATCAGTATTTGTATAGTGCTTTTTATGACTGAATGGGCATTCCAAAAACGCTTCTTTGCCTCTCTAAGCAAAAAATGTGAGTCTTGAGTCTGCTTCTGAAGGATGCCTCCGCTTTAAGTTATTTTATGCTTTCCGGCATGCTAGTTCCAAGCCAATGGTGCCGCGCAGTTGAGAGCACGATTGCCAAAGATCGTGCTAGGACTACCTCTCGTCAGCTGCAGGGTGCTTATATTTGCATTGACTGATCTGAGTGTCTGTATTCGAACTGTAGTATGTAAGGCTGCCTTGTCTGCTCTCCTGTACACTATTCTACTATAACTATTCTACGCATGCATCTGTTTTCAAATCCCATTATACAGCTGCATTGGTTTTCGGTGAGATACCAAGATTCACAGCCAAATTCAAAAATATACATACTTCGAAGTAAATTTGAAAAAACTGCACTCTGGAGTCTAGACTCTAGACTTACATGTATTATCAATGTAAATTCTCTGGAGATGTACGTTGAACTAGTCACGACTCTTTAACGCTTTTTATAGTATATAAACTGTGGCGTACAGAAGTTATTGTGGCTTTTTTAATCAGCGTAAAGCTGGCTTTTCCTCGCCGCATACAAGAGACGAGCGCTTCATTGCTTACAGACGGATGCTCTTGAGAGGATTGTCGTCTGTGGCTTTATAGAGATTGAGATCGTTCGGCTGCAGAAAAAGACAGACTTCTTAAAAGTGCACCTGGATTATCGATCACGTAGGCAGTGCCGGCGGGTAAAGCTCAGTGGTTAAAACGTTTGCTTGGAAAGCCGAAATTCATGAGTTCATCCCTGAAGGAGACAAAAAAGTATTTAATCGATTTCTGAGCTCTAAAATACCCTCGGTTGGTGTGAATTTGATCTCTCGCCCGTAAAATGCCAATCATAGCCTATTAATCAAAATTGGTTGCAGACGAAAGTCATCCCGTGAAGACCACCACGTCATAGTGAATTCATGTAATGGCCGGAAGCTTGTTATAAATATAATCAATGTCATTCTAAAAGTCTCTGTTTGCTGACCTGCTCCTCATCCTGCTCTCACGCGACGTAATAACACCCCTTTTGAGAGGAGGATGTCAATACATATTATGTTAAGTGTATGTAAATTGTTAAACAAATAACATAATGAATCGCGATACAGTCAAACAAAAATTTAATTTAAAAAATGTAAGACAAAAAATGCAATGTAAAATAAAATAATATAACGTAAATCATAATACGTAAGCAGGTTTGAATAAAAAGAACACAGATGTTTTTTCAAATATCGCCAATCGCACAAAATAAATAATCGTCGGAAATCATCAGCCGTTGTTCTAGAAATGATTACTTGCATATGCCTAGTAATCATAACATAGTAATAACTAGTAGACAATGTAGTGACAACATGAATAACATAAAGGAAAATAGGTTGTCGCGTATTTATTTATTAAATTTGTATTTATTCACCGGTGGGTATGACCCAATTGATTCGCGCCTATGAAGCCCCGGGCTTAAATCTAGGTAAAGTTATGTACAAAATATATATTTATATATAAGCCTGTTTTTCTTTGTTCAGTATATAATACAAGGTTTTGTGTGTTATAAGTATGAATGTGGTCAGTAATGCAATTAAAATGGCAGCAATATATTCAATATTGATAAAAATTTATGTTAAATGAATGAACCCCCATAAAAAGGTATCCTAACCTAACCTAATATTAATTACCTTTCATTAATTATTTCATACAAATTTATTATTTTTCTAGTGCCGATTGATATTTTTCTATCGCCAAACGATAATTTTTACATACCTTTTTAGGTATTTAATGCTGACCATTTTATTTAGAATTAAATACTGCCAATAAATTAGTTGTCTTGTATATATATATATATATATGTCCCAAAGAAAACTGAAGATATCATTACATTTCTTGTAAAGATTTAGGCCATTCAGTCCTTCAGCTCCATAAGGAATGTGGTGAGAGTCACGTGAACCAATCCCTCTCGTCCCTTTCTCTTAGTCCTTGAATAGTAACGCGCAAAAACCTTTCCCTTTACCCATAAAAATGCATGCAATTGCCTAGTAAATATACTAGTGGCATAAAAGAGTCCCGTGAAAAACAAACCAGTAACGTGCCAAGGTATCGATAGTATAGATACCCACCTATAACGATTTTTTTATTTGTTACGATGATTTTCCTATAGTCTTTGCGGCAATTTTTCATATTATGGTATCTATATATTGTATGTTTTTATTTTTTGTAGAACTGCCTCTTGGTAAAATGGTCCAGGCCTCAGTACTAGCAGGCTAATCATCCGATCTTATTAAAACGTTACAGGATTGTTGTCTGCATCATACAGAGCACAAGTAGAATATTTTCATATGTATATTTTTTATGGCTAAGCGCTGCACGTGGAGTGTTGATCTGCGAATGCCATATATACTATAAACCGACATTCACGCATCATCCAATTATTACAGAAGTTTACTAGGAATGGGTGGTGTTCACGGGGCGACTTTCATCTACCACCAATTTTGATAAATATGCTATGACGCATTGTTCGGAGACGGATAAAATTCACACAACCAATTTTACGGTGGTATTTTAAGAGCTTAGAAATCGATTTAATTTTTTTTTAAATCTACGTCGGGGATCGAACCCACGATCTTTAATTTGGTATGCAAGAACTTTAACCACTAAGCTATAGATTATAATAATGATAAGCTAGATTCTATCCTGAATGTACCTATTCTACCTTTTGTAAATCAATCTGGCCGCTATATTGAGTAACAAAAGGTTAATTTAAAAGGTAGTAACAATATTTTTTAACTGATATTTTTTATTTAATGAAATAACGAATATTTTTAAATATACGAAACCATTTAAACACAAATATATATATATATATATATATATATATATATATATATATATATATATATATATATATATATATATATATATATATATATATATATATATATATATATATATATATATATATATATATATATATATATAATATAATATAATACGCAGAAGAACTCAAGTAGTGGATGCTACCCAACGAATAGGCACACTCAGGTGGCAATGGGCAGGTCATATCTGTCGAAGAGACGACGGTCGATGGGGAAGAAAAGTATTGGAATGGCGCCCAAGAACTGGCAAACGAAGCATTGGCCGACCCCCTACAAGATGGACTGACGATATAAGAAGAATAGCGGGAGTGACCTGGATGCGGAAGGCGGAGGATCGAAGAGGATGGAGACTCATGCGGGAGGCCTACGTTCAACAGTGGACGGACACAGGCTGATGATGATGATGATATATATATATATATACACATTCTAATACGAGTACATACTGCATATACGAGTAAAATGATTTTTATGCAGTATGTACTCGTATTAGAATGTGCATCGTTTAATTTTTTCTCATTACGTTATTTTTATTGATTATTGAATTATGTTTCTTTTGATTTTAATTTACCTGCCGCGGACAAACAGGCCGGAGAAGACAAACTTCGATACAAAAACCCACACTGGGAGACTTCTTCAACACATTTTAAAGTAGAGGATACAGTGGAAGACCATCCATAGGCTTCTCCGACATATTCGGAGGTGAGGCTATGATGGATATATGTGGTGGGCAGGACCTCATAGCTGAGATGGTGGCGGATGAACCGAATTGGTGGTCAACGGCAGCTCTCTAGCTTTCCAAGAAAGCTGCTGCCCTTGCGTCAGGTGGCAACCGACAGTAAAAAAACTGCCAAAAAAAAACATGATGCACGTGAAGACCTGAAAGACCACAGGCAACCTGGACTGCCACTGTTAACAAGGATCTTATAACTCTGGGCTTGACCGAGAATGCAACGCAGGACATACACACATGGCGAATGTTCACAAGGAGAGACGACCCCAGATGATGGGAAATGGCGAGGCTAAGGAAGAAGAAGAGTTTCTTTTGATTTTAAATTCAAATCTCGTTAACAATGAATATATTTTGCATAGTTAATTTTAGAATTAATTCTGCGACGAGCTATACTATTTCGACAAACTTAATACTGTTGTAAAATCAGGTAGGTACTGAGAAAAAAGTTTAAAGCTTGTCGTAGAATTAATTCTGAAAATGACCTATATTTGTAAAACATTGCTTCATAGAAATTTGTATTTTTTTGTCGATATTCTCTGAAGGGTCCTACAACTAGAACGAACAAACTAAACTTTCTAGAAATGCAATTGCAGAGGTAGACAAAAGGGTAGTGAGAATTTTTCAATCTCCCTGTTGAATAAAATAAAACACTTTTCACAAATAAAAATCGGTAAATAAGTTAAGCATCTGAAGATTAAAATGTATTATCCGACTAATTACTTTCCTCTTAAAAAAAGTCTATTTAATTACTTATATCCAAGTATAAAAGTAATATAAAAATAATTTTCCCCGGAATACCGCAAATAGCTCAGAAACTAAGTAATTCTTATGTAAATTGTTTTTTTTATGTAAACACAAACAGGAAAATATCGACAGATGGTGATAGTGATTCTGAAGTTTCATCTGTGGATGCTATTGACGCTTACCATTCTACATATATCTAAGCGCTGTATGTGGAGTGTTGATCCGCCAACGTCATAGACTATAGTCCGAAATTCACGCAATATACTTATTACTACAAAAAATCACTATTAATGTGTCGTCTTCAAGGGATGACTTTCTCCTACCACCAAATTTGATTAATAGGCATTTTATTGGTCAGGGATCAAATTCACACCAACCGGGGGTGTTTTTAGAGCTTGTATATTGTTTTTTTTAATCTCCGTCAGGGATCGAGCCCACGACCTTCGGTTTGGCAAGCGAACGCTTTAACCACTAAGCTATGCCCGCCGGCAAAAGTGATGCACATCAAAAATATGTTAAGTATAATTATTGTTCCAATAAAACTATTTTTTAAATTGATATTGTGGCTTTTGGGTTTACCCGTGTGTGGGAAATTTCTTCTTACTAATATTTCGACCGCCATTGCAGGGATCTTCTTTAAAATTGATGGCTTAGTTTATCCTGAAGAAGACCCCTGCAATGACGGTCGAAATATTGGTGAGAATAAATTCTCCACACACGGGTAAACCCAAAAGCCACAAAATCATTTTTGTAATTGTTAAATAACTTAAATTTACAAAAAAAATCTAATCAATTTACGTGTAAAGAAATCGCGTACGAAATTGTTTCCTTTAATTACGTGTGTCTAGAAATTTTCGTTGAATATTTTCCAAGAATTTAGTATCTAGGTCGGGATGATTGCATCTCAAATAGACGATCGCAGCATATTTTCCTGACAGTTTATAAATTTCCTGAACGCTTAATATTTGCAGCGGTCGTAATAAATATTAAGGGCAAATTTAATACCCCGCTCTAGTCAACTGTCAAGTAAGGAAATGCACTGGATGTTTTACTAAGAAAATTAATATTAAGCGAAGAAATTTTTACATTTATTCCCGCAAAACGCGGTATATTTTCTTGTCATACAAATAGGGAAAACGTAACAGTTGTTGTTTTATTTTAACACGAATATATATTTTTATATAGTACCGACCTGGCGCCCAACGGCGACGGTCGCCTCTCGAGTGAACTCCGGGTTTTCTGTCATTAATTCTTCATTATCTAAATTGAAAAGTGAAGGAGTTTATCCAGATAAGATGCGAAGCGAGTGCTCTCAACTTATAGTGCTCTCAATCTCTGTGCATTGCTCTACGTATTGTGTAGTGTGACAATGTGTTTTCTGTCAGTGACCGCCGATGTTGTAGAATCACTTGAATGTGACACTTGGGGAGGAAAGCTGCGGACAGCACCTGTGTTTTTAAATGTACTCAGTTACCAGATGGACTCGTGAATTTTATCTGCTATTTTACTCAGCAGTTCTTAACCTCTGTGTATTGTCTTCAACAAAGACTGACGTTCGACATCGCCCGCCATATATAAAGAATACGTAACAATACTCACAACGAGAGTACCGACCTGGTGCCCAACGGCGACGGTCGCCTCTCGAGTGAATATACCTTTATTATTGCATTTGTGATGTGCAACCACCAAGGCTGGCAGCAATAGATGTGATGACTGAGTAAACATGACGCGGCACCAATGACCTAGAACTCGCTGCTAGAAAGCATAAGATAACTTAAAACGGAGTCATCCTTCAGAAACAGACTCAAGACCCACCTTTCTACTCAGAGAGGCAAAGAAGCGCTTTTGGAATGACCATTCGGTTATTAAAAAGCGCTATACAAATTCTGATATAATAATAATAATAATATTCAGTCGTTTCAGTTGTTGTTTTATTCGAACATGAATACATATTTTACTAATATTAATTTCTAATAATTCATAAGTATTGTTACCCGGCTTCACTCGGACTTTACAATGATTACTATAATTATAAATGTACAGACATAAATATAGAAATTGCAGACGCGGGATTGAGCCTCGAGCATTGCACCTTTGCTCTATTCTACACACCGTGCTATCCACACGACCATTCTCTACCTGGGTGTAGATACGCGAAACTTGATGTATATATATCATTTTTAACATCATATAACGATAGATGTCTCAGTAGTATATATTCAGAGTTGAGAGTATGTATATTGTTACTTTTATGATTCAATCAGTCAACATTTATTCACCAGCTTTTCTTTTAAATTAATTGATGCGTAGAATTGTATGTGTATTCAACTAGTAATAATATTGAAATATAGTCAATGATCTATAAAATAAGATTAGAATATTGAAAAATATTATAACAAAAATAGGCCGTAGGTATATAACATTGTTCAAATTATATTTACAACATTGAAACAGTTAAAAATGAAACAGTTTCCATAAAGCAAATATAAAACCTGAAATAATACCACTACTACTTCCATTGCGACAAAAGTAAACAATAATTTTAATTTATAATTCGAATCGAATATATACTTTTGTTAAATTTAAGTGCATCCAAAAATATTTATCTTGCTGTTATATCTACCAATCATACCTAGGCGCATTGTACTCAAGTATTTTAACTTTTATTTAATCTCGAATTCTGGAAAATATGATTAAAATAATATGCAATCAATAAGGTTCTCAGCATAATCAAGGAAGATAGGCACTTAGTACGAACCATCTCAGAGAACCACGATGGTCTTTTTCACGACATTGTGAAAAGTTGAGGGTAGAAACTGCAGAGTGCGCTCTAGACAGGTGTATTTGCAGCAAGTGTCAAAGACATGAGTTGCAGCTCTTACGCAAAGCTAAAGAGTATTGCAGAGTATCGATAAGAATGGAGATCGAGATGCAAGATTTTGTTGCTGCAAACCAATCCACCGGATTGATACTACTACGTAGAAAATGTAATCAATAATTTGTCAAGTATACATGATTAATTTTCCTCAGTATTATTATATAGTCAGTCATTTTTTATATTATATATAGAACAATTAAGAGATACATATTTGTGAGAATTAAATATATTATTATTTTAATAAATTACATTTAATTTAAAAGG
This sequence comes from Glossosoma conforme, assembly GCA_022606575.1. NCBI lineage: Eukaryota > Metazoa > Arthropoda > Insecta > Trichoptera > Glossosomatidae > Glossosoma > Glossosoma conforme. Next base: position 172,346 of record JAGTXR010000400.1, read on the forward strand.
CTCCTAAGCAAAGGCTTTAACCACTAAGCTACACCCGCCGGTAAATCTTAGGTGAGTTTAGAGAGGAGTAGAGACTTCTTGAGGGTTGTAAGTAAATACTCGTAAGTGTTGCAGGGAAAGTAAAAATATATTGTATATTTATACGTCAGTATGCTTATACACGTTGGAAGTGATGAAGCCTTCATTGAAGGTGAAACTGCGGTCTTCCAGCAAATGATTAAACAGCGCTCCATAGTAAAACAAGCAATGAAATATTATATTTTCAGTAAGAAAGATTTTCGATTTCAATTTTTTATTTCTTTTCCTTCAATGACATGACTATAATATACAGTTTTAATTCGTTATTGAAGTACTCAAATGTGATGATGTAAATTTATTGACATATTTAGTGTCAATGACCTCACACTCACAAGTGTCCGATACGCAGCGCAAATAGTTAGGATTTGTGATAACAAAAACCATGTCATAGGTATATCATGGTTGACACACAAATAACACGGCATTATTGTCACAAATAACACGGCATTATTGTCACAAATTCAAGCGTCTAACATTTCGTATCCGTCCACATTAGCACTGTATCTGAAGATGAAGCAATCATCAATGTAACACTGTGTTTCCATTTATTAACTTGCGGTGACCGTATGATCCATATAAGTAGCGGAAATGTCGTACAGTTAGAGATGTCGCTCTGAGGGCAAAACCAGCGTTTTAGTTTCTAAGCAGTTTTTAATTGCGCTTATTAAAGAAATAATGATTTACTCGCAAGTTGAACAAAAGCCGTAGGTCTGTATTTATAGACAGTGCTCATCATGTGTAATTAGTATCGTAGCAACTGTAAATAATGAGTTTTGCTGTAGATGCCGCGTCGATAGGCAAACATGCGTAACGAGACGTGATTCTTAAATGGTTTCTACGTTCTACGTATAAGCGAGGCTTATAAGAGTATTGCTCTACTATAAACCAGTGCTCCGCAACCTTTTCTCACCCACGGCACACCAAAAGTCTTCCTAGAATTCCACGGCACACCAAAAGCTAAGATGTATAGGTATTAAATTGATACAAAATTTTACAATAATTTTTAGTTTTTTATTTGAAAAGTATTCATACTAACATCCTCCTCTCAAAAGAAGAGGGCGTAATTAGTTTAAAAATTCGTTCTATCGTAATTATAGACGAGTGCACGTGGACTGACTAATATATGTACTAATATAATTATTAGTACATTATTATTACATTTCGCCCGTCTCTAGTTCAAACGGCATGAGTCTTCACCGATGCGCATAAGGGTCATTTTTCTTTGTTTATGATAGTCATACTGCGCAGTTTTCAACAATTGGCACCAGGCGCTGGAGGAACATTGAAAAAGTATATAATAATAATAATTATTATTCTATACTAAAATGTCAAAATAAATTCAATTTGACCGCGGCACACCTGGATCCAGCTCACGGCACACCAGTGTGCCGCGACACACCGGTTGCGGAGCACTGCTATAAACGAGTGTATGGGGCGAACGCATACATATCATCATATCAAAATTTACTTTAGTCAAATATTTTCATTCTTCCTATATTCATATCATATAATCATCATCATCCTGTGACCGTCCACTGTTGAACATAGGTCTTCATCCTTTTCGATCTTCCAGTCGATCTTGTATTTTTTTTAAATGTACACACATACAGAAGAATACCGACAGATGGTGATAGAAATTATGAAGTCTCATCTGTCTCATTCTATAAAGCTTACCATATTGCTTATGGCAAAGCGCTGCATGTGCAGTGTTGATCCGCCAACGGCATTGACTACAGCCCGAGATTCACGCATCATCCTTATTATTACAGGTCAAACCAATTCCGCCACGAAGTAAACACAAAATGCACTCGGCGTAGCTTTGGGAAGCATAGATGACGTGGGATAAGGAGAGGACAATGGCGGTTGACAACGATTAATGGCGGCAGGTCGTGACTACCATTTGCTCCAGTTAGAGGATCGGACATATGAAAGATGATAATGATAAAGAAATATGTTTCACTAGAACGTTGTATTTATTATAAATTTTGATAAAAACAAGTCATGTCAATCGTTGGTTAGAAAGAAAATGAAAAATAATAACAATCAACATTTAAATATTTTTTCATATTTTTTTCCGTTAAAAAAATCTTTGGATTTTTCAAATGCGTAATATAAATTTCTATGTACTCGTACGTACGAGAACTTAGAAAATTTTTACCACGAAAGAAAAATTTCCATTCGCGTCTGACCACAACATTTCAACTAAGATACTTTTTTGGACAAATTGTCGATCGAGAAGAAAATACAGAATATGTTCGTAAGCCTCCGATAATGCTTTCATAAGATCGGATGATTAGCCCGATGCTCTAGTATTTTTATTGTATGTTTTGATATCAGCTTGATAAAGCTCTTTTAGGCTGATGCCGAAAAGCTTAGAATAACTACCTTTCGTCTCTTATTTTTGTTCGCTCGTTCAAAGACTCATCGGTAACGACGTGGGGCGCAGTGGACGTCTGGTGCACAGGACACACTAATAATTAACTAACCTAATCTATGGATTTGTTCAGTGATCGTACAGTCCAGAGATTTTGTTAACGAAATAACTTTAATTAGGTTAGCGAAACATCTATTGCTCCAGTTGTCCTGTGCACCAGAAGTCCAGTTCGTCCCAAGTCGTCACCGATAAGTCGTCGAACGAATGGTTTGGGAACGAAATGCGGCGAAACCATATCAAATGATAAGTATTTCCAACATGGATCTGGGTATTTGTTGTGTGCGATGTAATAAGAAATTATAAATGGGAGTTAAAATTGTCCACTGAAGGTAAATCAGGTACAAAGTTGTTTATGTAGTTGCAATTTGTCTACCGAAAAAGATCGGATGGACAAAATGGCGAGACTTTGACTAGTCTCTCGCTACTAGTTAACCTAGTGGCTCTGAACTCCCACTGTGACAACGCTGGACTCGGTTATATTTCGCAGCCTAGGCGATGCACGTGCGAGTTGTGAAGCTACTAGCGCCATCTATGAAGTAAATTAAAAAATAAATACGTTAAACGAATTTATATACAGTGTCCTCGACTTACGACCGAGATACGTTCCTGGACTTTGGTCGTAATTCGAATTGGTCGTAAGTCGAATTTCATACAAAATATGTACATATGTACATAATACATAATAAAATAAAACATGTGTATTTATTTATATATTTTTTATTGTTATATTTATACTTATTTATTAATACAAAATAAAATATCTACTTCATTAATATCTAAAATATTTACATCAATAATATTTAAAATAATTACTTCACTAATATTTAAAGTGATTCGTCACCTGGACTTATATAAGTACAATCCATTGGCTCATCAACAGTAGTGGAAGAAGAAGCAGTAGCAGTCTTTTTAAAAAACATATCCAATTTTAATTGAGTTGTTTGTTGTTTTTTTTCCCGTATATTTCTTTGTAGCAAACAAGATCTTCCTGAATACGGCGGTTTATACTCAAAAATCTTTCGTTATCCGAATCCATTTTTGCAAATTTTTGCATTGCTTGGTTAATTTGAAGGAACGCTGCTTCCATTTCTTTCAATACATTTTTTTTTGGAGATTCCATGATAATTTTATTTTTTTTGGTCTCTTCTTCAACCCTTTTATTTTCGATGCATAATAATTCTTCATTTGTAAGATCTTCCGAATCATATTCTATAAGTTGGTCCAAGTCTTCACGATCAATATTAATATCAAGTTTCTTGCAAAGCCCTACAATGAGATTTGTAGTGTGTTCAATTTCATTTTCTTTTTCAAATTGAGACTGAGTTATGTTTTTAAAACATTTAGTAAGCTTTTCCATATTCCATACATGCACGATGATGTGACCTCTTGCCACCCCTTACCAATATTTTTAATTGCTTGGTGAATATTAAAATTCTTCCAAAACTCTTTAAACGTTTTTCCCTCGTCAAACGCTACTATTGCTTGGGCAAATGTAGTTTTTAAATAATAGGCTTTAAATGTGGCAATAGCTCCCTGGTCCATGGGTTGCAAAATACTGGTGGTATTAGGGGGTAAATACACGATTTTAAAGTTAGGATGTAAATTTCCAATATGTGGTGGATGTCCTGGTGCATTGTCTAGTATTAAAAGTATATCGAATGCAATTCCTTTCTGATTACAATATTGTTTTACTTCTGGAATAAATAAATTCAAAAACCAGTCTTCAAAACTAAATTGTGTCATCCACGCTTTTTTGTTTGAACGGTAATATAGTGGTAACATATCGATATTGATTCCTTTGAGGGCTCTCGGATTTTTAGAGTAATAAATCATTAATGGTTTCAATTTATATCCATCAATATTGCCACCCAATAAAAGTGTAAAACGATCCTTAAATGCCTTGAAGCCTGGCATACTTTTTTCTTCCTTATTGATGTAGGTACTATGAGGCATTTTCTTCCAATAGAGCGCGGTTTCGTCAACATTAAAAATTTGTTCCTTGATGTATCCTTTTTTCCTAATCATTGCGTCAAATGTATGGATAAAATCTTCAGCAGCTTGTAATCGTCACTAGCTGCCTCTCCACCTATTTTCACATTTTGATAATTCGCCCGTTTTCTGAATCTCGCAAACCAACCATTACTAGCAGTAAATGTTTGCTCGTAGTTAGTTTGCTCCTTTAATTTTAGGTTTTCAAAAAGACTCAGCGCCTTTGTCTTTATGATCACAAGGCTAAGGGGGATTCGTTTTTTTATCAAATCTTCCATCCAAATCACGAATAGTTCTTCCATTTCGTAAATGGGTCCAAGTTTTTTTTTTGTTATTATTGCAGATTTTATGGATATTGCTCCTTTAACAGCTTCACTGATACTTAGTTTATTCTTCAAAATTGTAGAGATCGTTGAATGTGATAAGTGAAGATCCCGAGCTATGTCCTTCACTCTTTTACCACTCTCATGTTGTTTAATTATTTTAAGTTTTAATTCTAAATCTGTAGCACTTTTTTTTGTCACTTCGACTCCGTTTGCCAGTCATTATGGGCACGATTCATTGATATTGACTTCAGATATTAAATGGGTATATGTAGTATTTATATCTTATTTTCTTAATTGTATATATGTCCGTGTTCAAAGACACTGTGTCAACTGAATTAAGTATATGTATATATTTTTTTTACATTAATTCATAATTTTAAAACAACGAAGGGAAGAAGTGAGAAATAAACAAAGAAATCAAACAAATCAAAAAAAAAAAGTCCCGTGATCTACTAACCGGAAGGAAGTTTTTATGGCATCATTATTGCATAATTTTTGTTTACGCATGACTCAGGTTGACACGCGCACCGCAACACATTTTTTTTTTTCGTAATTAATTTTTTTTTTTTCAAATTTTTGGTCGTAAGTGCGAATCGTCGTAAGTAGAACCGTCGTAAGTCGAGAACCACTTGTATATATTTTGTGAGCGAATACGGCTTATATGTATATACTTGTGTAACGCAGTAATTTTGTGGTTTGTCATACTTAAGGAATAAAACAAGTTATACTTTGTATGTAAGTGGTCCCATACAAAGATTTATTCCTTTATACACGGCTAAATCTCTATAACTTATTGTTTTTAAGTAAGCAGCAATATTGTTATTTGTTCATGTATTTTTTTTTAAATCAGCACAAAACTCTAACATATGAATTCATAGACCACATCACAGACATTGTTTTATTTTGTCAAAGAATATTGCATTGAAAAGTTCCTTTTAAAAGTGTTTGCGTAAGTCTTGAACACGTGGTAAAGGCATCATTATTTACGCAAAAAGAAAACTCTTAAATGTCCAATTACCGGCTTGCTTACTTTGCCTCATTTCTTTCACGACAGGTGTATGTACTCGTGTGATAGTGAGTCTGATGGCAGGTGCAGTAATGGGACATTGAAAGGGTCGTTACTAAGCGACAAGTATCGAGAAACGTTGGGCGTTCTTCATTTTTGTGTCGAATTACCCAACCATTAGAGCGCTTTGCAGCAATTGAAAAGCAATATCGTTGTGCATTTTTTTTATGTAATCGTATGCAGGAGAGCACAGCCGTTCAAGAACAGTGCACTCTACGACGCTCTGCCAAGGAGGCTGGACGCTGCATTCGGGAAACGTGTGTTGTGTTCGTGTTTGTATGTGAGTTGGGAAGATTGCAAGTGTATATTTATCTGTTTCTTGAAGAGATCCAGATTGTGGGAAGGAGGAAACACAGACGCTGGAAGAGCATTCCATAGCTTACCGGTGGCATTAAGGAAGGAACTTTTCAGTCGTACAGAGCCAGTTCTTGGTTGACACACATTAACCGTGTATGGATGTTTGGCAAGTGTAAGACGAGTTTGTCGGTTGTGGGTGGGTGTAAGAGGAATTAGTTCTTTAAGTTCCGAAGAGCAGCGACCGTGGTAATAATGGTAGAAAAGACTAAGTGAACCAATCTTACACCTGTGTTCCATTGATTGCAGGTTAGACGTAAGAGTGTCATTGTTTATCAAACGAATTGCTCTTCTTTGAACTGAGTCAATTAAGTTTAGAAGGTATTTTGGGGCTCCGATCCAAAGGTGACTGCCGTATTCAAGGATAGGTCTGATTTGTCGTTTATATAGAAGAAGTTGTTTATCGTTGAAATACCGACGCGATCAGCCTTCCGCATCCAGGCCACTATTGCTATTCTTCTTATGTCGTCAGTCCGGCGTAAGAATACTGGAGGTACGATGGTTTGATTTTGTGAAGAATGACGAGGTGAGAGAGCAGACAAGGCAGCCTTCCATACAATGGTCGATCAAGAGGCGAAGGTGAACTTGGTTGGAAAAAGTTTCAAGGATGCCGCAGGAGAGCATAAGTTACAGCGGTCTTTTATTTAAGCCTTCGGGCTCGCGCCGTCTTGGAAGACCGTCATAAACTATACATAGTATGACTTTATAGGTTTTGACTGTTAGATTTGGAATTGTGCGATTAAGCCGTGTATGGCTTATTTCTTCTAACTGATATTTCGGCGCCATTACAGGAGTCACCTTCAGGGTTGACGGTTTCATCGTAATCCCTTTAAAATGCACGCGATTGACAAATCACCCAAAAATACTCCTAGGATACTACAGCTACAGCCTCTCAAAGCACTCGGATTTCTGCTCTATAGACTGTCGAAACCAAAAATGTTAATCCATTTATTTGAATATGAATTTAAGGCTCCGCAAGCAACTTGGAAAATATTTGTTTGGAGCATCTTGATGTACGGCTGTGAGACATGGTGCTTATCTGAAAATGATAAAAAAAGACTAGAGGCCTTTGAGATGTGGTCGTACAGAAGAATTCTCGGAATTTCCTGGAGAGACCACGTCACGAACAATGAGGTTCTCAGAATAATCAAGGAAGATAGGCAACTAATAAGAACCATCTCAGAGAGGCGAGCCCGATGGATCGGTCACATCATGTGCCACGATGGTCTTCTTCACGACGTTGTGGAGGGGATTGTTGAGGGTAGAAACTGTAGAGGGCGCCCTAGACGGGTGTATTTGCAGCAAGTGTTCGAGGACATGAATTGTAGCTCATATGCTGAGCTGAAGAGGGTTGCGGAGGACCAAGAGGAATGCAGTTCTAGATGCAAGATTCTGTTGCTGCAAACATATATTTGAGCCCAAGGAGATATGCCTTAGAAGCAGATATATCCCTGAACGAGAAGGGACAATTGCAGCTGACAGAACTAAGCGGTTCCAGATATGAAACGTACGTGGGAATAAGAAAACATTAATGCATTGTATTTTTATGTATTGAGGTAGTACAATAACAATACATAATAAACGTAGTACCAGAAACGCGATAAAGACGTACGGTCTATTTTTCACTTATTAAGAAAATAAAAATCAGTTTACGGTCTTGCATAAATCCAAAGTCATATTTTACGTCTAATAAGGCGGTGTGTATTTCTACCGCTTGTATGCACACGAGCGCATAAACCTTACGAATTGAAAGAATGGCTCGACAAAATAATTTAATGAGCTCATTCATGTCCTTCGGAGAGACTCGAGATAGATATGTTTACTTGTAGACACTTGTGAAACAATCCATCAGTCATAACAGCAGTAGTTGCTTGAAATGTTGATATTGTCATATCATCAGAATCAACCAGCATTTCGTATTAAACGAGTAAAGTGAAACCAATTTGAAAAAGTATTGATGTTATTTTAATTTTTAGCATTCATTTTTAGATCCATTTAAATATTAAATTATTACTCTATACTCGTAATTTCATACTTTGTTTTAACACGGATCACACTGAGCATTTAAACAACGATTACATTAAAGTCTTATGAAATAAAAACATAAATAACTTCTTAGGTTTTCACGACTTGATTTGATATTGTGGCTTTTTGGTTTAGCCGTGTGTGGCGAATTACTATTTTCCAATACTTTGGCCGCCATTGCAGGGGTCTTCTTCAGGGTGGATCACTTAGTCAGAGACTTATAGACTTGGTTTACACTAAGTCATCAACCCTGAAGAAGACCCCTGCAATGGCGGTCGAAATATTCGAAATAAGTACTTCGTCACACATGGCTAAACCAAAAGCCAAAATATCAAATATATATAATCGTGTCGGAAACAACAGGGTCAGATCCTGTCTGCCCAGAAGTGGGCGACGTCGATGGCGTTACTTCTGGCCATCATCAGGTCTTCCTGGGTGCAGCCACTCGGGCACAGCGCACACTCCAAAAGGTGTGACAGGGTCTGCTCCACGCCGCAGTCACATTCAGTCGGTCCGCTGTAAAACTGCCAGGCCCTCATTTGTGTCCTCGTCTTGCATACTCCGGTCCGAAGTCTGTTAAGGGACCTCCATATATTCCACCCTTGGTCATGTCCAGGGGCTAGGTCCTCTTTCGGGGCAATCCAAGTATTCCCCTCAGTTGCGCTTCTCCACATGTTCAGCCGCAGGGTGGCCTCAGGTATCTCCAGTTCCGTTGTCGACTGTAGGAAACTTCTTCTTATAAAATATCAAATAAAAACATACTTTAAATTTTTTTTATTTACTTTAACTTCTTCCCATATCCGTTCCATATACGGAACATATTGTCACCACAAATTTCTGGAACTTAGTTTTGTTACTTGTCACTGAAGATACCTCGCTCTACAACATAATGTTCCACTTGGGAACATACATGTTTTCTGACTACCTCCAGAGCAAAAATGTTTTGTATACAATGTATATTTTTGGGTAAATCGTTGTTTTATATTTTATATATTATATTTTTTAAGGCAAATCGGATGATAAGCTCGACGCTCCCGAGGCCTGGACCATTTTGATCTTGGGGGGGTGGGGGCTTAACCCGAAACATCCAACATATAATATTATAATTCGCTTTAAAGGTAAATAATAGGGTCGTCATAAATTCAACCAATTGAATTTCTCAAGTAGCGTTATACTTGACTCATTCTTGTCCTAATCAATCTATAAACTTATCTTCACTAATCACATGCCTACTTTACGACAGGCGAGAACCCAGGGGCTTGAAGACATCTGCAATTGCTTGTATCCGAGATAGATTTAGTGTTTTTAGGCGCTTTTAATGACTACATGGTCTAGGCATCGGGATCATCTGATCTTATGAACCTTTTATACGAAGGCTTACTGTATATCATTTAAAATATATGTTTTTTTAAAAATGATCATTATTTACTGTGAGAGAGCTGCTTAAAACTATCCATTCCGATTACACAATATGTGTGTGATCGCCATGCCGAACATTAAAGGCCGGTCACACAACTTGTGTGTGATCGTTTCGATAAAGCTTAGAGGCCGACTACACACAGCTTGTGATGTTTTTTCAAACGTTAGTGGCCGATCACACAACATATGTGTTGTATTTACTTTCGACCATAATTGTAAGATCTCAAACCTTTTCAGTGAGGGTCATATTTAATTTTATTTGAACACACGACGATAGATTTAGCAATTCTTTAAACAAACAGACGGCCTCCAGCGTAAGTTTAATCGCGTAACGTGCGGACTAGATAGTGTTAATAATAGGTACTCGCCAAAAGTTACCATACCACGCTCTTTGTGGTACAGTGTATAACTTGCCTGATGTCGCGGCCAATATTTGCGCAACCATACGGTAAGTAATTGTATTACTGCAACCGGAACAGCTCTCAGAAAATAGAATGAAAACTCGGCCTAAGTTCTGATTCCTTTTACCGGCGCCGGAAGTGTTGAATTTCGATACGGACACTTGTTAGAAAACCAGGCAGAGGGCGGGTAAGTCAGCCCCGGCTAGGAACAAGTAATCATATTAAAAACGGCGCTCGTAATATTTTGAAAATGAAATATCGAGTACAGGGACATGACAGATAATTACCTAATGTTATCATGGCGGCCACGCCAGGTGTTTTTATTTTAAAAATTGTATTATGTTATAAACATCGACAGGCGTATACAACTGGGATGGGCAGCATTTGGAAAACTAAAGTACATTTTTAAAGCGAAAATTCCGCAATGTCTTAAAACTAAGGCGTTTAACCAATGCATTAACTTATTAACTTATGGCGCAGAGACGTGGAATCTGACAGCAAGTCTTACCCATAAAATAAAAGTCACCCGGCGTGCTATAGAGAGATCCATGAGAGGAGTGTCGCTACAAGATATAATCCGAAACGAAGAAATACGCAGAAGTACTCAAGTAGTGGATGCTACCCAACGAATAAACAACCCACACTCAAATGGCAATGGGCAGGACATATCTGTCGAAGAGACGACGGTCGATGGGGAAGAAAAGTATTGGAATGGCGCCCAAGAACTGGCAAACGAAGCATTGGCCGACCCCCTACAAGATACACTGACGACATAAGAATAGCGGGAGTGACCTGAATGCGGAAGGCGGAGGATCGAAGAGGATGGAGACTCATGCGGTAGGCAACAGTGGACGGACACAGGCTGATGATGATGATAAGCATCGATAAAGAGCAGAAACGCGCGGAATATATTGATGTTTGCTAAACAACAAACATGTGAAGCAATAACAAAGTAATTTAATCAGTTTAGTTAACCTCTCCTCCCCGGTGATGTCTATCGACTACACATTGCTTGTAATAACTTAAATATCTCTGTAAATATAATATACACAGGGTTCAGATTTTAGGTATTCCTCCTTAATACATTTACGTATTGAAAAAAAATATATTTATAATAATAGGCACTCATCGGGAGCAGGAAATATTTTTCTAAAATCCGGAATAAATTCACCACTACAATCAAGACGCGTCAACTGTTATGAATCATTGCACCTGCCGGAAGTGTGTGCGAAAATAAAATTAAAAAATACACAGATGAGGCGGCATCTATACTCCTCACTCTCGCTGACGTAATAATATGAGTGAGCGAGACGGGAAACCTCAGTTGATCGGCTACTTCGAAATGATATCTTTGCGCGTCGGCATATCGATATATCGACAGGCCAAGTAATGTTAGTATCTCTCGGAAGTTCACGCGAGAAGGTGCGTCTGGCCGTTTGAGGTCTTCGTCTGATGTTTTTCATGTTTTTAGCTATTAAATGTCAATTTTTACTGCTAATTGACATCAACTATTGTAAAATTAAGCGATATCTTTGAATATTTTCATTTTTTCGAATTTCTACTCATTTTATTCACTTTAAATCAGAATGTGTAATGAGTTGACACCATCGGAACGCGCGGAAGTTTTTAGCATCGTAAAGCGAGGGTTAAGTAAGATAAGTGAGTGACCAAAAAACAAACAAACATGAAATATGTAAATAAATGATATCGCCATGTTATTTAGCTTTTGAGTTTAATGCTTTTATCTGTTTTACAAGTAAATATGTGTAACAAGCAAATTTTGACAACTACGTAGTATTTTATTGTATAATATTAGAAGTACTAAACTCATTAACGTGTTAGTTCTGCTAACTAATCGTCGATGGAAGAAATATAGCGTCGTAGTTTGTGAGCCGTTGGTAAGAAAATAATTATAAAAAAATGACAAGTCGCAGGTTCATCACGTGCCTGCTTGGAGGAAGGATGCAGGAGCAGATTATCAAGCAAAATAACTTGTTTCTAAGCGCAATTCGCGTTTATTTTACATAAAGACTTGATTTTCTTATCCGGCCGGTATGGCGGAACGCCATACCGATCGAAATATATCTGACAATTGCCGAACACTGTGACACGCAGCGCCGCCAATGATCGCGGCAAAAAAGGAAATTAAAGATTACAGTTGCACCAACATGAAATGGAGCAACTGTCCCAACAAATAAAATAGCGTATGCAAACGCCTGCGTAATATTATATAATCAAAACTAACATAATTCATATGCATGTTAGGCGAGCGAACAAAAATAATAGACAAAAGATCGTTTTTCGAGGGTTTACGTCATCAGCCTAAAAGAGCTATATCAAGCTGATATCAATGTATACAGATAATCGCAAAAAACATTACGAAAATTCATTTGTGCTCGTATCAAATCGCTATACAATGAAAGTCACTCCATCAATTCTCATATTTCAACATTACATTTCATAGCCTTACATGTTTTACTAGGTGACAGTTAAGAAGATGATCTCCAGACAGAATGGTTGACAATGTTTCCCAATAGTAAGTAGACACTCGAATAAATGAAAAACCAAAAATCACACAGAAACAACTATTAATACATATTAAGAATAATCGCACAATAGGTCCATTAAAGTATCATATCAAGCCTATTGTAAAAGCCATGTCAAGCCTATCTAATGAAACTAATCCTTTGTCCTGAGATCCAAAGAAAAAAATATCTTTATAAAACGAGATGTTAGATGTAATCTCAAGACGAAATTGCATCTGATAAGAGTATAACTATAACAAAAAGGGATTGCGATGTATGTACATTTAAAATTTCATAAAATGAAAAAAAAATGGATGATTCTAAAATAATGCGTTTGTTTGTATCATTCATAGTCCAACAGATTTTGTCAACTAACTAAGAAATCTTAAAGAGTCGTGGCGTCGTATCATAAGCCAATGCAGCCGTAAAATGGGTTTTGTATACAGGTACCTCCGCTGTATATTATATTAATATGCTACTCTCTTTCAAAAAGGTGTTACTCCGTCGCGTGATGGCAAGATAAGGAGTAGATTGATAACGCAAATTTATTCAAAAGCACATTGACATATATTTATGATAAACTTTACAAGCTTTCGGCCTAGGCGGAATGACATGCCGCCCGTACGTACTGCGACCATCCCGGCCGTCAGGACACAACTGACCCGTGCGGCCCGTGGTCGATCCCCATCGCCGTCGGTGGCAAAACTATATAAATAGTCCCAATATGGCGGACACATAAATGTATGGCAAGCCACAAAAATATGAGACGAAAGATTGTTTCGAAAGGTGTGTGTCATCAAGAACCACATCATGCTGATGTCAATATGTAAATTCGACATTTTGAAGAATGAGCGAAAAATAAACGCTTTCATACTACAAGTCGGTTTAGAGGCGAAGGTTGAACTGTCTGAGCTACATTTTTCGAATACCGCAGCAGAGAAACTAGAGCTACCTTTTCTTCAAGACTCACGGGCTTTCGCCGTCTTGGAACTACGCATAGAATGTATTACATACAGCAGGCGGTTTAAAACGATCATATGCTCCAGCTGGTTTGAATTATGATGAAGTATGTGGTCGAAATTTCAATTAAAAAACTTATTTAATTTACAGTTTGCATAATATTTATAAAAATAAATATAAATAAAAATGAATGTATGTACGAGTATGTTTGTATATTACTTATAGATGAATTTACTAGTTGTTATCCAATCACGATCAAATTTTAAAAATATGTTAATTGCACCTCCTGGATCACCTGTATCATTAAAACCATTTTACAACTCGATTGCACAATCTGTTATTAATCAAGCAACTCATAGAATCATACTCAATGCATACATAATATAATCGTAAGGGACGACGATCTTTTGTTTTAATGAATTAAAATTAATAATCATTTTAATGATAATAAATACATATCTTCATCGTAGTATCAATCCGGTGGATTGGTTTGCAGCAACAAAATCTTGCATCTCGATCTCCACTTCTCTTGATCCTCTGCAATCCTCTTCAGCTCAGCATAAGAGCCACAACTCATGTCCTCGGACACTAGCTACAAATAATCCCGTCTAAGGAGCCCTCAACAGTTTCAACCCTCAACCATCCCTTTCACAATGTCGTGAAGAAGACCATCGTGGCGCATGATGTGACCGATCGCCTCTCTGAGATGGTTCTTACTAGGTGCCTATCTTCCTTTATTATGCTGAGAATCTCATTGGTCGTGACGTGGTCTCTCCAGGAAATTCCGAGACTTCTACTGTAAGACCTCTAATCTTCTTTTATGACTATAATATATAAATATATATGATTAAAAATCAAACTATCTTCCTGTCCCGAGCAACGCGCCGGATACAACGACCTAGTAGAAAGATGAAATATACGCGACATGCTTGCTCGACGTTAATAGTCTTGAGTTTTTTTTTGTTTTGAAAAATGTAGAACTTTGTCATAAGACAGTACGCCTCTGAGGTGTGCGACTTCCGAGTAGTTTCTACTTCCGAGCGTTCATTTGCGGCACACATTTTGGGTGTTTTACCGCGACAACAAAAAAGGCTCGGGGTATTCTGGGTACCGTCGCTGGTTCCGCGGTGCAGCGGAGCTTTCAACCCGCGACCTAATGTGCGAACAAAGCACGAGCCACCAACAATGCAGCGCCCCGGATAATGAGAAAGCGAGATCCTTCACAATGGATCAACCCACGTTTTTTTCCCTCAACTGAAAAAAAAACTTTTTTTTTTCATAAGCGGATGAAAAATCTTCATTTTTAAATTAAAACCAACGCAGCCTGCGGCCGAATTCAAAAAAATTATATAATTTCTTAGTGGTATTAAATGTGTCCTATTTTTATTGATACTTACAATACATGGTGGGTTATTTTATAAATCACCCAATAAAAATTAAACTTTACAAGCACAGCAGCTTAAAACTTATCCTACAATCTGAAATTACTCGTACTTGGCTTCTTTTGTAATACTTTTATTTTGTAAAATTAGGAAATAATTGCGTAACATACCTACCGTATTCTTAGAACATACCCACGTTCTCCCGACCAATGAAACTTGAGTATGTAGTTGCCATGGATAAAAAAGATAATCTGATACCAACTCACAACTAAATCATCAATCCTGCAGAAGACCCCTGCAATGGCGGTCGAAATATTGGTTAAAAGAAATTCGCCATACACGGCTAAGCCCAAAAGCCACAATATCAAATCTGGCCGTGAAAACTTAAGAATTTATTTAATTGCGTAACAATTTTTAAAAATATTTTTGAATAAAAAAATCTGTGCAACTTGGGTGTATTTTTCCACCAAAAATCCTGTGCCTCAAAGTGTTAAGCAAAAGAAGCGCATTCGTATTTCGTAGAGATGAGCATAGCTTTTACAATGCTTCTACAAATACTCTGTACTAAAATTTAGCATGATTCATGACTATTTATTTGAATAAATAAATTATATTCACTAAAATCTGTTCTTATATTATTCATTCTACAGACATGAAGAGACATGTGTTGACATGGCTGGGACATGTACCTTGGATATCGCAGGAGAGTATAAGCTCATCATCATCATGATAGCTTGTATTCGTCCACTGTTAAACATAGGTCCTGCTCATTGCCACTTGAGTGTGCGTATTCTAACATGATGTTAAAATACTTAAAAATTCAAAACAACTGTAACACGTAACAATTATTTCTGTAAATACTACATTTCTTAAATTCTGATCATTCTGGTTGTTTTTCCATAACCGCTCATTATTGAAGCATATATTTGCATTAAATATCCTGTTAACTGCCTTTACCCTTGCCAAGTCTAAAAACAACTCCAGACCCAGAGTTTTATCAAGTACGTAGTACTTTATGAAGTTTCAAATTTGGTGCATATATCCAACGAGAGTATCCAAGATGACATCATATTTGGACCTAACAAGTTAAAGAAAACGTTGATTTATGCTTTTCTTTAACAAATAATTTTAATTTAATTAAACGACTACCGTGATCAAGATGTCGTTTCTCAGATACATCGTGTTATAGGAAGGCGCAAAGTTTCGAGCAAGGAATATTTGGGTGGTTTGTAATCTTTACATCTTGTAGTGAGATTTACTTCTTACTTTCAAATCGAATACAGAGTACATTATTCAAAAGAATAAGATGTAAATTATGTATAATCGTATGGAATTACCTACCAAAGTACTATTTAGTCTTAATAATAATAATAATAAGCTTTTTATTCCAGCAGGATTGGGTGGGTTGTGCAATAGCCAATCTGCCATATTTTTAGATACATGATTAATGATCCTTTTCAATTAAATTACATAAGAGACAGCTTTACAATCGCGCACTTACTCGTAAATAAAAAATACAATAGATTATATATCAAAAATAAATAAATTATAACCACTTGTTGTAACCATCTTCAGGACAACACTAAACTAAACAATTAATACAGAAACATTGTCAATCAGTAAAGGTGGGAATAGGAGTGAGTGCAGACACTGGGTTAGCCAGATAATTTATAGTTTTTTTCATTCCCTACGCATTATCTAACCTTGTGTTTAATTTGCAGTATACTTCATATATCATTTAAAAAAAAAAAAAATTTTTTCACTAGTAATACTCTTCTGTAAAACTAGGTCAGAAAAGGGCTCAATTACGTTATTGAAAACTACAAAAGCATCGCGACGGTTGAACAAAAATATATATTTTAAAATTGTGTGTGGTATGACTGATTACGGGTAATTTTCTTGAATTTCTCTTATCTTTAAGCATTGGCTTTTTGAATACATTAGGAAATTATCTGTTTCTTCTTTGTGAGGCCTTTGAATTTCTTCGGGTCATTCCATGTATAATAAATGTACCATTGAAAGAAATGTCGCCAATGATCGATGCGAAGGAAAATATAGACTGTCTATAATATATAATGCTAAAATTCAATAGTTACATCGTAGTCAAATCCATATCCAATAATCCGCAAAGCTGACGACGAATGTAATCATTAAAAATATATAAAATTATGTTTCCATATTAATCATTTCTATGCGATGTAGAACGAAACATAAGTGCAACAAATGACTTAGAAATATTTTAAATTTAAAAGCATTCCATTATATGTTCAAATCATTAAGGTTTATTGATCTACCTACTTATCTTAACAACTAATTATATAAGAAATTTTAAAAAACTTTTATCTTACTATCTTCTACAATCTGATTACCTAGGCTACCTTGTCCGCTCTCACCTCGCGCACTCCACCCTATGTTTGGGTATCAAAAGATATCCACACGGCTCAAATCAAGAAGTTCCCTACAGTTGACAATGGAACTGGTGATACCTGCGGCTGAACATGTGGAGAAGGGCTCTGAGGGGAATACTTGGATTGCCCCGAAAGAGGACCTAGCCCCTGGACATGACCAGGGGTGGAATATATGAAGGTCTCTTAACAGACTTCGGACAGGAGTATGCAAGAAGATGACACAAATGAAAGCTTGGCAGTTTTACAGTGGACCGACTGAATGTGACTGCGGCGTGAAGCAGACCCTGTCACACCTTCTGGAGTGTGCGCTGTGCCCGAGTGGCTGCACCCAGGAAGACCTGATGATGGCCAGAAGTAACGCCATCGACGTCGCCCACTTCTGGGCAGACAGGATCTGACCCTGTTGTTTCCGACACGATTATATATATACCTCGTCATTCCTCACGAAAGTCATACCATCTTACACCGTAGCATTGTACGCAGTCATCTGCTTTCCAAACGAGTATACGACTGCATTGGCTGTCGGCGAGATGCCAAGAATGACAGCCGCACAAAAATAATTCCAAATACACAGACACTGTATAAACGGAAATTTAAATTTGCATTTAAAACATAGCATAATCTGCTTTAGAAACCTATAATACGACTGCATTGGCTCTTCGTGAGAAGCCAGGAATCACAGCATATAGAGTCGCCGTACAGACAAAAATCGAAAGTCGCATGTACACAGCATAAATAACAATCAAAACGAATATCACTTCTTACCAAGTGTAACTTATATAAAATTTGCTTTTGAAACCGAAACTATACGGCTGCTATTCTTCTTATTTAGCCTCGCCATTTCCCACCATCTGGGGTCGGCTCTCTTTGTGCACATTCTGTCCTGCGTTGCATTCTCGTTCAAGCCCAGAGTTTTCTTTCTTCGTAGTATCAATCCGGTGGATTGGTTTGCAGCAACAGAATCTTGCATCACGATCTCCATTCCTCTCGGTCCTCCGCAACCCTTTTCAGCTCAGCATAAGCGCTACAATTCATGTCCTCGAATACTTGCTGCAAATACTCCCGTCTAGGGCACCCTCTACAGTTTTTACCCTCAACCATCCCCTCCACAATATCGTGAAGAAGACCATCGTGGCGCATTATGTGACTAATCCATCGGGCTCGCCTCTCTGAGATGGTTCTTATTAGTTGCCTATCTTCCTTGATTATTCTGAGAACCTCATTGTTCGTGACGTGTCTCTCAAGGAAATTCCGAGAATTCTTCTGTACGACCACATCTCAAAGGCCTCTAGTCTTTTTTTATCACTTTCAGATAAGCACCATGTCTCACAGCCGTACATTAAGATGCTCCAAACAAGTGTTTTGGCAAGTTGCTTGCGGAGCCCTAAAGAAATATTCTTTGACTCAAGAATTTTGGCTTTTTTATTGAAAGCTAGCCTTGCTTGATGTATTCGACTGTTGACTTCTCTTTTTGTTCTGCCATCCCAGGTGATCGTACTTCCAAGGTATACAAATTCTTTTGCATCTTCTAAGGGTACTCCTAGCATTGATATGTTAATTTTCTGCTGCTCATTGCGGCTTACTCTCATGACTTTGGTTTTTGTGCTGTTTATCTTCATATTGTAGTTGGAATTAAATATGTTTTCCATGGATGTCAGCGCTTCCGTGAGTTCATCTTCAGTTTCAGCAATCAGAGCAATGTCATCAGCAAACCTTATCATATCAATCTTTTGGCCATGTATTTTAACCCCCTCTCTATGACCCATTTTTTCCCTGATGTTATTAATTGCATTTTGTATTTATACGTTGAAGAGTACAGGCGACAGGGAGCATCCTTGTCTCACCCCTTGGCGTATTTTTGCTTTCTTTTGGACATTTACAAGTGATATTATGGCAGCTTCTTCTTTGTAAAGTGAAAATATGAGTCTTCGTTCCTTGTATTTGACTCCAATTTCTTTCATAACATCGAAGAGCCTCTCCCAGTCTGTTTTATCAAATGCTTTTTCAATGTCCACGAAGGCAATATATGTATCTTGTTCCACTTTTATCCTCTTCTCCAAGATCATACGCAGGGATAAGATTGCTTCTCTGGTTCCCATTCTTTTTCTGAATCCAAATTGATCGCTAGTGAGAGTCTTTTCTATTTTCGATTCAATTCTATGTAGGATTATGTTGGTCAGTATTTTGGATGCATGGGATAGAATACTGAGTGTTCGGTGTTGTTCACATTTTGTTGTTCCGGGCTTCTTTGGCAGAGTTACAATTAGACACTTTTTGAAGTCTTCTGGCGTTATTCCTGTATGGTAGATCATCTTCGTCATTGTAAACAGAGCATCTAGAGTTCCAGTTCCTGCCGACTTTATTAGTTCAGCTGGTAGGTCATCAATCCTTGGTGTTTTTCCATCTTTGAGCTTTTTTAATGCGAAGTCAGCAGAGTTTTAAGATCCTTGCTTACAGTTGCAGTCCAGGTTGCCTGTGGTCTTTCAGGTCTTCTCGTGCATCATGTTTTTTTTTTTGGCGTTATACCTTTTATACGGCTGCATTGGCTCTTATTGATATGGCGAGATTCACAGCCGCAAAGTTATGCCGCAAAAGAACGGTTATGAGGAGGAGCAATATAAATGCCACTGAAGGTTGTTTGATATATCAATGCAAATGATTGATTTAGTTGAATTCTAAGATTACGACTATTTTTCTTGTTTGCCACCAGGCGATAACACTCCCGGTGGTTGCACGTGTTTCTTTATATAAAAAGAAATAATCTTTATTTTCTTCGTAATATTTGCTTCGTTCTCTGGCCACCTGTTGTCCTTCTCAACGCCAGTGACAGGACTCTTACAGCTGTCTTACTAATACACTCTCGTTATCTTTCTGTCACTCCTCAACATGTCAGAAGCACTCCTCAGTAAGAGTACATGCGCGTGCATAACTTCGCCATTACGAGCGATTGAAAAGTGCAATTTGAAAACAGTCGCTATTACGTAATACAAAACTTTTGTTCGTTACATGCAACATTATTTTTTTTATGTAATCGCATGCAGGAGAGCACACCGGTCAAGACCAGTGCACTCTGATGACGCTCAGCTAGGAAGGCTGGACGCTGCATGCGGGAAAGGTGTGTTTTGTTCGTGTTTGTGTTGGGGAGATTGCAAGTGTATATTTATTTGTTTCTTGAAAATATCCAGATTGTTGGAAGGAGGAAACACAGACGCTGGAAGAACATTCCATAGCTTACCGGTGGCATTAAGGAAGGAGCTTTGGAAACTGACAGTTATTGGTCGACACACATTAACCGTGTATGATTGTTTGGAAAATGTAAAACGAGTTTTTCGGTTGTGGGTGGGTGCAGGAGGAATTAATTCTTTAGGTTCCGAAGAGCAGCGACCGTGGTAATAACGGTAGAAAAGAATAAGTGAACCAATCTTTCGCCTGTGTTCCATTGATTGCAGGTTAGACGTAAGAGTGTCATTGTTCATCGAACGAATTGCTCTTCTTTAAACTGAGTGAATTAAGTTTAGAAGGTATTTTGGGGCTCCAATCCAAAGGGTACTGCCGTATTCAAGGATAGGTCGGATTTGTCCTTTATAAAGAAGAAGTTGTTTATCGTTGAAATACCGGCGTGATCTACCTAGTTTTTTTTAAAACGAGACCGGCTTTATACTTAATTGAGTCGTATATAATAAAATATAGCACGATATCAAAAGTTCGCCGTTTGAATCCTAACGTCCACGGTTTATTTTTCTCCAATATTATTGATGAGAAAAATGACATACAGATGAGGCTCGTATTTATTGTATATTTGAATGTACGCATCATTTTTTCTTACTTTTGTACCTTAAACCAGATCTTACAGCTGTTCAGCAAATTCATTTTTTGAACGGATTTGCATTTTTATCATTGATTTTAAATATACTTTTTTTAAATAATTGAAATATTTGAATTTCAGATTGATTTCATGCTGCTAGGGTGATGCGTAAATTAAGTTTCCCGTGGCGCTACAGCCCTTAAAAAACCCTGTTATGGTGGATCCAGCAATTCTGTAGTATACCTTGGTTCCCCCGCTCCAAATCTCCACAGCAAGTGTAATAATCATGACCAATAAAAGGCTCACTTTAGACGCGGTTATCGCCTATTGTTTGTTAGTTGTGTTAAGCCGGCCCCTTTGAATGTAATGATCCTGACCCAGAATGGAGTGGGGTTATCATCTGATCTCATTAAACATATATCAATAACAAAGAGCCACTAAATATGCCTCTTTACTATACACACCAAAATGTGAATTTAATCCCTCACCCATAAAATACCAGTCATAGACTATCAATCTTTACTTATCAGATTGTCCTTTAGATGTGGTATTGTTCCCCAGGGATGGAAAAAAGCCCTTGTTCACCCAGTTCCAAAAAAAGGAGACCGAAGTGACCCCACAAACTATCGCCCAATAGCCATCACATCACTACTTTCCAAAGTGATGGGTCGTTTAATTAACAGCCAACTTCTAAACTACTTAGAGAAGAATGATCTTCTGTGCGATCGGCAATATGGCTTCCGCCGTAGTCGATCGTGCGGCGATCTCTTGGCATATGTCACAAATGTTTGGGGGAAATCCGTCGAATGCTATGGAGAAACGCAAGCTGTTGCCCTGGATATCTCCAAGGCGTTCGATAGAGTCTAGCATCGCGGTCTGGTGAATAAATTACCGTCTTATGGACTAACTCCCTCCCTGTGCTCCTGGATTGAAAACTTCTTGAGTGATCGAAGCATCATCACTGTCGTAGATGGCTTTTCTTCTTCCTGCCATAAAATCAACTCAGGAGTTCCACAGGGCTGTGTGCTGTCGCCCACTCTTTTCCTTCTGCATGTGAATGATTTGCTTCAATGCGCAAACATTCACTGTTATGCCGACGACAGCACTGTCCATGAGAGTTAATCTTTCATAAACCTCCGAAACATTCGGAACTATCTGCTGCTAGGGAATCTCTGGTAGAGAAGATGAACATGTCTCTTGAAAGGGTTTCACGATGGGGCGACCTCAACCTAGTCAGTTTCAACATTTCAAAAACCCAATCATGTACTTTCTCCACCAAGAAGACTGCTATGGATCCTGTATCTTTCAACGGTTGTTCTCTTCCGAAAGCAAGCTCCATCAACATGCTTGGATATAAAATATGGATGAATATCAAATAATGTCAAATATTACGAGTCAATTAAGTGTAAAGCCGGTTTTGCTTCCAAAAAACTAGGTGTATTATATAGATCACGTCGGTATTTCAACGATTAGCAACTTCTTCTTCTATATAAAAGACAAATCCGACCTATGCTTGAATACGGCAGTCACCTTTGGATTGGAGACCCAAAATACCTTCTCAACTTAATTGACTCAGTTCAAAGAAGAGCAATTCGTTTGATAAACAATGACACCCTTACGTCTAATCTACAATCAATGGAACACAGACGTAAGATTGGTTCTCTTAGTCTTTTCTACCATTATTACCACGGTCGCTGCTCTTCGGAACTTAAAGAACTAATTCCTCCTGCACCCACTCACAGCTGACAAACTCGTCTTGCACTTGCCGAACATCCATACACGGTTAATGTGTGTCGACCAAGAATCGG
This sequence comes from Glossosoma conforme, assembly GCA_022606575.1. Lineage (NCBI taxonomy): Eukaryota > Metazoa > Arthropoda > Insecta > Trichoptera > Glossosomatidae > Glossosoma > Glossosoma conforme. The sequence goes on from JAGTXR010000400.1 coordinate 195,326, forward strand.
CAGTTTCCAAAGTTCCTTCCTTAATGCCACCGGTAAGCTATGGAATGCTCTTCCAGCGTCTGTGTTTCCTCCTTCCTACAATCTGGATCTCTTCAAGAAACAGATATATATACACTTGCAATCTCCCCAACCCACACACAGATACGAACACAACACACGTTTCCCGCATGCAGCGTCCAGCCTCCCTGGCTGAGCTTCATAGAGTGCACTGGTCTTGACCGGGTGTGCTCTCCTGCATGCGTTTACATAAAAAAAAAATTGGTGGTAGACGAAAGTCGTCCCGCTAAGACCACCCATTCATAGTGAATTCCTGTAATAATAAGGACGATGCGTGAATGTCGGGCTGTAGTCTATGACGTTGGAGGATCAACACTCGACATGCAGCGTTTAGCCATGTGCAGCATGGTAAGCGTCGAAGAATTCCACAGATGAGACTTTAGAACCACTATCACCATCTGTCGGTATTCTCCTGTACGTGTTTACATAAAAATAAATGCGGACATCTCGACCGTATTAACCTTGGACTCTTCTACTAAAAGATAATCCCTTCTTATATTCAGGTCGATAACACCGTCCCATGAGCAATTGTTATCGGCATATTATTTTGGCTTGAGATCAATTTATTAATATAATAGTTCTCGGTCCTACTTGGCGCGTTTACAGTCGCGATGTTCGGAACATCAATTTCAAACTAGGAAACTTTTTATGCGGACAAACAAATTCTTCTTCCTATATAAAGAACAAATCCGCACTATCCTTGAATACGCCAGTCACCTTTGGATTTGAGCCGCAAAACGCCTTCTGGATTCAATTGACTCGGTTTAAAGAAGATCAATTTATCTGATACTGAATGACACGCGTGGAGTGTTGATTTGCCGACGTCATAAATCTACAGCCCGATATTCTCGCATCATTTACTATGAACGGGTGGCGTTCACAGGACCACTTTCGTGTACAATGAATTTCAATAAATAGGCCACGATTGGCATTTTACGGGTGAGAAATCAAATTCACACCAACCGAGGGTATTTATAGAGCTTCTATATATATGAAAAAACTTATTCCTTATTGATTTCCATCTAGTATTGAACCAACGATCTTCGGTTTGGTAAGCAAGCGCTTAAACCACTAAGTCATTACCCGTTGGCAAATGAAATTCATCATCATAATTGAGTCCGTTACCCTAATTGAAGCAAATTAATTAGTAGGCTGATGACTAAACTATCTCCTGACACCAACTCAGAACTAAGTCATCAATCCCGAAGAAGACCCCTGCAATGGCGGTCGAAATATTGGTAACAAGAAATTCGCCACACACGGCTAAACCCAAAAGCCACAAAATCAAATGATTTATTGAGTTTAACTTTAATATTGCATTTAATATATGCAATATAAATTTACCCGAATAGTAACAATATTCCTTAGTTTATTATTCGATCACCGCACACATGGTGTACTTGTAGTTTCATATTAATTCAAAGTTTGCGTTATTGTCACACAGTCGGCCAAGCGTCGAACGCTAATTTGCGTTGTCATATTGAAGTCGACGTGTAAGCGGACACTGCAAGTGCTACAATAGTTACACGTATACATAATACTTGTATATTCCTGTCAAGTTAGACAATGCATAGACGGAGTCAGGTGTGTTCATACTGCGAAAGCCGTTTAGGGCTTAACACCGGCTAAACACCCCGCCTATGATGTGTATTTCAAAGCGCACACACGGGAGAATACCGACAGATGGTGATAGTGATTCTGAAGTTTTGTATCTGTGGATCCTATGACGCTATACATGGATAAGCGCTGCATGCGGAGTGTTGCTCCGCCAACGTCGTAGACTACATTCCGACATTCACGCATCATCCTTATTAGTACAGTGAAACCCCGCTTAACGCTGTCTCGTTTAGCGCTGTTCGGTTAAGCACTCTTTTATTTCAACCTCAAAATTGTGCGCAGCTAACTTTAAGTAAGAGCTAAGACATTGGACATTCTGTCGTTATGGGTGAAATAGTGGAAGAAATAGAGGAATTAGTGAAAAAACCGGTGTAGATGAGGTAAATGTGGAACGTATCCCTCGCGTTAAGCGGGGCTTTACTGTATATAAATTTACTATGAATTGGTGGAATCTTCACAGAACGACTTTCGTATACCACCAATTTTGATTGATGGGCTGTTACTGGCATTTTACGAGGGATCAAATTCTGTGTCACGACGTATCGTTTACAGAAAATTTGTTCAGCGACTCATCGGTAACGATGTGAGACGCACTGGACGTCTGGTGGACTGGATGTCTCGATCTAAGGATTTGTCCAGTGATCGTAGAGTTCAGAGATCCACAGGCCTCGTTAACGAAACAACTTAGGATAATTTAGGTAAGCGCAATAAATGTCCCGTGTACCAGACGTTCAGTACGTCGTTACCGATGAGTCGTTGAACGAATTATCTGGGATCGAAATGCGGCGGTACCATCAAACCCATGACCTTCGGCTTGCCAAGCAAACGCTTTGACCACTGAGCTGTACCCGTCGGCGAGTATCGCGTAACAAGCACCCATTGTTCTAATATCAATTTCGACAGGAAACAATTACTTGGTGGCATTACACTGACGCGCCAGTCGCTGCGATAATGATGCAGCTATTGAAGTGCATAATTACATGGAGTGTGTTCGTAAAGATAACCTACGAGGGTGCACATTGAAGGCAGGTAGTCGTTCGATCACCGAATTAATCAATGTTGTAGCGTAGTGAAACGGAAGGCTTTATGAGAACGCCGCGTGTCGCTTGACAAGGACGCCCCTGACGGTGCACCCGTGCTCGTAACTCTACATTGTTGATTGGAGCTTCGAGCACTCAATTTAGTTCAACGACAATGGCGCTCCTAAATGGCCTACCAGCACACCTCGATCCTTTTCTCACATCCTTTTCCTCTTTTTTCGATGGTATTGTTCTCCTAGATCTCTGTGATATTTGACACGTGTCATCTTCTTCTTCTTTTTTATTTGTATGCATTGTATTTTTATGTATACTCATGATTCTTATTCTTTATTATTCTAAGTACATACCTTGGAACTGCGGTTCTGTTTAATAAATCAGGCATAGGCAATAGCAGCTGGCAGTACTGAGTGAAGTCAATTTATGGTGACCATATGTTTCATATACGAAACTAATATATTTTAGCAAGTATTTACTGAAAAATGAATTGAAATAAAATAGAATATAATACAAAATCAATGTGTATTTAGTTTCTTCCAACGTTGGTCATTTTTTAAAGCCTCGCTATTTTACTGCAACATTTAGAAAGAATCTTGTAACACGCTAAACGTGTAAAAATGACACGAAATAATATTATAATCCTAACAAAAAATTGCATAATTTCATGAATAGGCTTAATTTACTTTAGCACGAATAAAATATTTTTGGTCGCCATGTTACGTGTTTACTTACTCGTATTTTCAATGTAACGTGTGTAACGGTGAATTCATAATAAAATAAATTATCTAAAGATACTTGTAATTATTGAAAAAAGACGTTAAGCATTTTAGAATTGCACTAACTTTCTTGCCCTTACGTCAGGTGGCATCCGGCAGTAAAAAAAACCATGATGTACGAAAGGAGACCTGGAAGACCACAGGCAACCTGGACGGCAACTGTAGACAAGGATGTGAAAACACTAGGCTTGACCGAGAATGCAACGCAGCACAGACAGACATGGTGAATGCGCACAAGGAGAGCCGACCCCAGATGATGGGGAATGACGAGCAGTACCGTCTTTAGAACGCGCGACTTATTAGGGCAATTATTTTTAAGCGCCACATTTTTTTTATATTTAAAAAAATCTAAGCAATATTGGTTGCCCTCAGCGCCCCTAGCTTAATCGACGCCCTGGGGCACTGACCCACTTCACCAACCCCTACAACCGGCAGTGATGGCGAGGCTAAAGAAGAATAATCTTAAATTTTTTCTCAAAAATAATTATTTTTCTATTAATACTACATACAATAAAATTAGTCAATCCAACAAAAGCAGTATGAAAATCTCAACATTAGATTTTATATCAGCTTGATAAAGCTCCTTTAGGCTGATGCTGTAAAGCCTTGTAAAACGATCTTTTGTCTCTTAAAAACGGTGCTTGCATACGCCAAAATATTTGTTATGACAGTTGGCCCATATCCTGTTGGCACCACTGTTACTTGAATTCGCTTTTTTTCAGCGATGATTGGCAGCGCCGAGATGGCAGTGCAACGGCAGTTGACAGTTGAAGTTTGACTCGCGACCATTATAGCGCGCGCGCCTAGGGCGTTCGCTATAACGGGCGACGTTTTTGACAAATAAACGCGTATAGTGAAACAAGGAGGACCGAGAGGAATGGAGATCGAGATGCAAGATTCTGTTGCTGCAAACCAATCCACCGGATTGATACTACGAAGAAAAAGTGAAACAAAAATAAGTTCTGTACATTGTGAACCTGATCCTGCATCCTTCATCCAGTAAATCGATATCCACATAAGAGAGGAGGATATCAAATTATATTTTTAAAATGTTACATAAATTACAATTTGCATTGCAGGCAAATAAGTTTATTTTCACTTGTTCCAGTTGAGCTGCTCTTAATATTCCATAATTATAATATGGCGTAAATCGCTTGAAAATGTAATCGGCTGACGAGGTTTCGCGATATAGTGACGCATTTATAATTTGAAACTAATTCTTATTCACTTGCTCAATGAACAGCTGATAGCTGAACACGATTCGCACTGACGTCGAACGTCCTCCGCCACAAAGTCATGCATATTTATGCACGGAAAATATTTACCACAAAATGAATATTTAAATATTCCAGCGAAGCCATTTTTTTATCTATGAATCTATTTTTTCAAATATAAACATCATTATTCGCTTAAATAGATAAATATTCCATCATCATCATCAGCCTGTGTCCGTCCACTGTTGAACGTAGGCCTCCCGCATGAGTCTCCATCCTCTTCGATCCTCCGCCTTCCGCATCCAGGTCACTCCCGCTATTCTTCTTATATCGTCAGTCCATCTTGTAGGGGGTCGGCCAATGCTTCGTTTGCCTTGGGCGCCATTCCAATACTTTTCTTACCCATCGAGCGTCGTCTCTTCGACAGATATGTCCTGCCCATTGCCACTTGAGTGTGCCTATTCGTTGGGTAACATCCACTACTTGAGTTCTTCTGCGTATTTCCTCGTTTCGGATTCTATCTTTTAGCGACACTCCGAGCATGGATCTCTCCATAGCACGCTGGGTGACTTTTATTTTATGGGTAAGACTTGCTGTCAGATTCCACGTCTCTGCGCCATAAGTTAATACAGGGAGGATGCATTGGTTAAACGCCTTAGTTTTAAGGCGTTGCGGAATTTTCGCTTTAAAAATGTACTTTAGTTTTCCAAATGCTGCCCATCCCAGTTGTATGCGCCTGTCGATTTCTTTTGAGAAGTTATTTCGCCCTAGTTGTATTACTTGTCCCAGATAGGTATAGTCGTTTACAACCTCTATTTCTGTTCCTCCAATGGAAATAGGATCGAAGGTCTGTGAAATATTCCATACCTTGTTTTAACACCATCCAGTCCTCGCGGTACGCGACTAAACTTACGCCGGAGGCCGACAGTTTTTTGCTCTTTAATTTTTTATAGTCACGTGTTCAAATAAAATTAAATATGACTCTCACTAAACAACACATACGTTGTGTGATCGGCTACTTACGTTTGAAAAAACATAACACAAGCTGTGTATAGTCTTATAAGCGTTAGCGGAACGATCACACACATGTTGTGTCACTGGCCTTTAACGTTCGGCCTGGCGATTTCACACATATTGTGTAATCGGACTGGATAGTGTTAACATGGATTACAAACACGGAGTACTGTTTATTTACTTACTGGAATAACAGTGCCCAGTGTGATCCATGTTAAAGAAAGGTATGAAATATTTATGTATTTATTACTGAAGTGGATCTCAAAGTAAATGCCAAAAATATAAACAATCTTAACACATCACGGTTCGAGATGAAACGCTCACGTAAATTCGTAAAAGCCGAGCTTTTCCGATGTTACCATTTTTATAAAAATAACATTATGCATCGTGTTTATTTTAAGCAGATGTATCGTAAATCTCAAGTAGTGGATGCTACCCAACAAATAGGCACACTCAAGTGGCAATGGGCAATCTGTCGAAGAGACGACGGTCGATGGGGAAGAAAAGTATTGGAATGGCGCTCAAGCAAACGAAGCATTGGCCGACCCCCTGCAAGATGGACTGACGACATAAGAAGAATAGCGACAGTGACCTGGATGCGGAAGGCGGAGGATCGAAGAGGATGGAGACTCATGCGGGAGACTTATGTTGAACAGTGGACGGATACAGGCTGATGATGATGATGATCGTAAATACAGTGCCTGTTCTTCATTTTGTTTGTACGTCCGCATATATTGGCATCCAACAAAATCCAATGCAGCCGTATAATTGGATTAAAACAGATAACGAAGAATTCTGATTGCTGCAAACCAATCCACCGGATTGATACTACGAAGAAGAACGAAGAATATTAGTGTTTCGTTATTATAATTCTTTTCTAATCGCGTCGCTCGCGACCAAGCATCGTGGCACCAATGACGTCTTATAAGTGTATGAGTGTCATCCATTATATTTATAGGCAAAATCTAAAATAAAATAATAGGTAGTAAAGTGATTTAGGTTGAGCTGATGATCTTTCGGACCTAATGGTCCATGCCTCATGATTACATATTTAAAAAATCCGATTAATAAATCACCCAAAGTATTCCTGGGATACTAAATTGGCTGCGCCTTATCGAGACCTCCTGTCCTGGAGGTCGTCGGGAACCATACATTTTACATATATGACATATGAACTCTATATGGCATAATGGTAACTGATAGAACTGAGTGGCGGTAATTATGTAGTGACCATATGTCGCAAATATGAAACAGATATAAAGGGAAGGGTCTTTGAGATGTGGTCATACAGAAGAATTCTCGGAATTTCCTGGAGAGACCACGTCACGAACAATAAGGTTCTCAGGATAATCAAGGAAGATAGGCAACTAATAAGAACCATCTCAGAGAGATAAGAACCTTTTCAAATTATTCCGTTGCGCAATACTCAGCAACTATACTCGTTTATTATATATTTATACTAACTTATAACTACATTATGGGCCTTGCTATGCATTGAAATTGGATTCCATAAAAAAAACAAACAGAATTTCTTATAACAAATTTTTCAACTTCATAAAAAATTTAGGCATTACTTTTATGCTCGTAATATATCATTTTTTATTCGTAGCATCGTCGGGGATCGAACTCATGACATTTGCACATCATTCGATACTGTATCATTACAAAATATGGTTGCATCTTTGTTTCATAAGCACTGTGTAAACAAATTTCATGAAAGTAATGAACGCCACCCGACACTGGATCGTAAAGTAATCGATCAGTATCTGCAAAAGTTTAAGTGGCAAATTATTTACAGTGTCAAAGTAATCGTATGACGATAATACGAGTGTCATGTCAGAGAGTCGGCTATAGGCGGTAAACTGACAATGTATACAACTACTGTATATGCCGGACGGCAGAGTCCAGTGGCAAGGGCGTTTGTTTGTCAATCAGACGCTGTCGGTTCCAAGCCCGACCGAGCTCGATTTCATTCAATTGAATTATTAATTATACGTTTACGTGCCACGGTAGTGTTGAGCCAGCTCTTGAGGACAAAATAAAAATTGTCCAGGCCTCGGGAGCGACGGCTGATCGTCTGATCTCCTTAAAAACCCTGATCGTTGAACACCCAAATATTTATCTGGTAATACGGTCGCTGTCTATGCAATTTCACGGAATGTTGCCCTGAAGGTGTTCTAGGACAAGTCATGGACAATCTGAGCTAACATAATTGTGAAAACACCTGTATCCCCGGAGGTCCATATGGGAACATAGGTGGTTCCCGGGAGCGTCCAGAGCAAGAGCCCGCGAACTTACATGTACTGCGGTTGTAGTACCGGATAAATATTTGGGTGTTCCATAATCACCGTTTTACATAACATCGGATGATCAGCCTGACGCTCCCGTGGCCTAGACATTTTTTTGTCATTAAGGGGTAGTTCAACCCTAACGGGAGCATGTATAGAGCTTTGATAAAAAAAAATCAAGGTTGGTCAGGATTTGAACGACAGCGTCTGAATAACAAACAAACGCTTTAACCACTGAACTAAACCGCCCTGTTTATATAGCATTTATTTTTAAATATTGCAAGATTTTTCCGACGCTACCGAGATGTAAGTAAATTGATTCTAAAGGAAGGTTCAAGACAGTGTTCTTTACATTTATTTATGTTAGTAGAATCGGAGATTTTTATATTTAAAGTATTTATATAAATATAAATTTACTGTCATTTAATTTCAAAAGATCGGAGTAGAATACTCATATAATTAAAAATCCACTTCAAAAGGCATAGAAGTCGAAAACTTTTCGGCCAGAATAAAACAGCGTCCAGGAAAAATTAAATTAGGGTATTTGCCCGGGCCAATAAATATGAAATGTGCCCGCGATATCAGGAAAGAGTTGGATAGTTTGGACATAAATGAGCTTCGAAGATCGCCTCAATACACTTACTATTATTCTCTGTTCCGGGAACTGAAGATCAGAAGGAAAGCTCTCGTTGTTCTGTAGCATTCGAGTTGCGATGAACTATATTCATTATCCGTGGCCTGTATGCAGAATTATATCTCAATTAGTAAAAATAATCTTCATTTCCACACAAGGATTGAGCATCTTGCCGAAATGCGTCTTTTGGTAGAAACATAAAAATATATTGTATTCCATCCCGACATGCATCTCTTCATACGGTGTTTCATAACTTTTATATTTGCCAACTTTTTATAAATACCGAAAAGCCGCAAGTTCCAAGCATCCATCCCGCGGTAGAGTGTAAGCAGCGAGCGAAAAGCTTTTATTTTCTACGACCGATGTAGAAATAATACGCGGGCAACTTTTTATAAAGAGTATCGAACGATTTTTAAAGAGCCGCGCGGGTTGAAAGTTTATTTCAATGAATACGGAAAATCCCATCATCAGGAAATCGATCGAAAAAACTGAGCCAATCAATAAGCGCTTTATTAGCTTCTGCATTCTCTATTAGATCGCATTGCAAACCGTCACGTGATCTGCCATTTTCGTTCCATCGTTGTTTTCGTAAATTTTTAAGTATTCAATTTGAAAGACATCATCATCATCATCATCACCATGTACCCTTCCCTGACTGGAGCATATAGACGTGACTAACTGCCGCCACAAACCTCTATCAGCCGACATAACATACTCCTCATTCCTTGTCAGCTATGCCTCGCAAAATTATATTGACATCAGCACGATGTAGCCCTTGCTGACTGCTTCTGAAAACCTCGATATAAAATCTTTCGTCCCGTATTTCTGATCGTTTGTCATACATTTATGTGTTCGCCATATTCCGCTCACGGGTGTGTTAGTTAAAGACATAGCCACTGGAGCGCTGGCAAGAGCCCGATCACGAGCGCGTCAGATATGTGTTGACGATCGATAAGGTCGCATTACGGCCAGCGGCATTTCATTTCGCTTGGCCGGAAGCTTGTAAAGTTTTAAAATAAATATAATCAATGTGCTTCTAAAAGAAAGTCTTTGTTTGCTGACCTGCTCCTCATCCTGCCCTCACGCGACGGAGTAACACCTTTTTGAGAGAGAGGAGGATGTTAATATGTAAAGTCATAATTTTCATGTCCGCTCCCTTATCTAGACCATATGGACGTCATAAGTCGCCGCCATAAAGCTGCGCCAGCCGCTTTAGTGCTCGCCTCATCCTGTGTCAGCTATGCCTTTCGCAGCTCCACCGAGTACATTCTAAATATGATTCCCGACATCCTTCCACGACAGTGCGAGCCGGAGAGCTTAAAGTCCACTTTTGCTTGTCTTGACCGACTGCAGCATGGACGGCTGCCTTGTCCGATTCTCACCGGCTGCATTGGCCTTCAGGTGAGATTCCAAAGTATCACAGCCGTAAAGAAGAATAAGAACGATACAGGCGCTGTAAGGACAGCAATGGAACATGTGGCGCATGGCAAAAATAAAAACTGAAACGAATATTGCTACTATGAATTATTAATACGTGTACTATTCAATACATGGCTAAATTTAAAATTAATGCTGAAAAATAACTTCTCTAGTAAGTGTATTTGATCTGAATTAATTAAATGCATTTGCTTTGATTCATTTAATATTTACATGGTTGGGTTGGCTACATGATATGATAAGCCTTTATAGCTTAAAATACAGCAATAAGACATAAACATGCCCTTATACTCGTAGCATGTCAAAATAAATTAATTTAATGTTTTTTATGTATTTGACATGAGTAATTGAGTGAGTGTCTCATTTTACTATGAAACACTTTAATTTCACAAAAAAAAAAAAAAAATTTTTGCATGAATCACTCTTTGTTCCAAATTGATACCACCTGGTATATATCCGCTCCGGATTGGGAGTATACGGACACCGCAAATTTCAATTTTCACAGTTCTGTTAGCTCACAGATTGTCTATGCCTTGTCTCAGAACACCTGTATACCCGGAGGTCCACATGGCAACATAGAGGGTTCCCGGGAGCCACCAAGGCAAGAGTCCGCGAGCTCGGTCTCGACCTGTTATGGTCTCTTGCATTCAATTGCATAAAATATAACAATCAATGTGTAACAATCGGTTTTAACCAAAAGCTCTTAATTAAGCAATAATTCAGTAATACAATAACCCTCAACATACCCACGCTGAGAAGAAGACCTGGAAGACCACAGGCAACCTGGACTGCAACTGTAAACAAGGATCTGAAAACTCTGGGTTTGACCGAGAATGCAACGCAGGACAGACAGACATGGCGAATGTTCGCAAGGAGAGCCGACCCCAGATGATGGGGAAATGGCGAGGCTAAAGAATTGAGTGATACAATCAATTGAATGCATAATATTCAATGAACTGTTGCATATTTCAATACTCAGAAAAAAAAAAAACATTTGAATAATTGCTTTTACTTGCTGTTTCAGAAAATATGAAAAACTGCTATTAAAACACATCATTTGAATTCATATTTTTCATTACCTTCGCCAATGCTAAAGGGTTTCTTTCTAAGAAGTCCTAATAACAAGAAACTGCAATGAAAGAATTGGTAGAAGATGTATATAGTCGTACAAACATTGAGTTAGAAAACCTCAATTTTACGTGTTTCAGAGAAACATTATAATAATATATACAAATGAAAGGTAAATGCGGGTATACATATTATACGTGAATGGTTTATCGGAGTTCTACTGTAATGTTCACTATAAAAGTTTTGTTACTAAGGAAACGTTATCTTACGTCATCAATATTTTTTTATTATATTTCATTCATTAATATGACATCATCAGTTCCATGTCCGCACCTTAACTGCAACTAAAGCTCTGTCAGCCGTCGTGGTCCTCGCCTCATCTCATATCAACTGTGCCTCTCGCAGCTTCGCGTAGTACATTCTTTGCAAAGTTCCCGACGGGCTTAGATGACTTTAAGAAACGACAGCTGAAGTTTATGTTGTCCTGCTGCATCCAACTTATACGTCCAAAGCAATTTCACCTTCGCATGTTGATTGTCTGCAATATGGAAGGCTGCTTTGTCCGCTCTTTTACCTCGTCATTCATCACTCAAACTTTATAGTATATTCTAGTATATTCTACGCAGGCATCTGCTTTTGAAATGCATTATACGGCTGCATTGTTTGGATGCCAATATTCACAGCCGTAAAGTAGAATGAGGAAAATATTGAGGCGCTGTAGAGACGACAGTTAAAAATTACACGAAACGCGTAACAAAAATAAAAATTAAAACTAATATTACTTTCTTAAATTATCACTACGAGCGTCTTATACGAAAAAGATGCTTAAATTTAAAATGAATCAAAAATTCAAACCATCGCACCCCCAGTATTCTACGCAGGCACCTGCTTTCGAAATGCACTATACGGCTTCGTTGGTTTTTATTTTTAAAAGCACGATACAGTCGGTACTTGGCTTTTGATATTGCGCAAGGAATCAAAAGATGCTCCGGTGTTCTTTGCAACGGCGAGAAGCAATGTAGTAAATGACTTATTTCAATATATCTTTTTTTCTTTAATAAACACATACAGGAGAATACCGACGGATGGTAATATTGATGCTGAAGTCTCATCTGTAATGATTCTATGTGACAAGCGCTGTATGTGGAGTGTTCATTCACGCATCAAGCTTATTATTAAAGAAAGTCACTATGAATGGTCGGTATTCACTGGACGACTTTTGTACACCACTAATTTTAATTAATATGCATTTTTTTTAATTTTATCCCTTACCCGTAAAATTACGGGTGATGGATGAAATTTACACTGACCGGGGATATTTTAGCTGAGAAATCGACAGAAAAAAATTCTCTGTGGGGGATAGAACCCACGACCTTCGGCTTGCTAAGCAAACGCTTTTAACCACTGAGGTATACCGCATAATTATTGCGATACATTGTAAAAAGGGATACAATTATAAAATGTCTACAAAGTAACAGTATACCTGTATGTTGATTATTTAATGATAAAAATGCACGTTTTGAAATTAGAATTTTTTTAAGCTTGTGTTTTCTTTGTGTGAATAATAAAAGAGCCGCCGCAGACAATCAATGCATTCGAAGCTTTCATTCCCGACGTGTATTTATTTTCAAATAATGCCCGGCTGTAATCGAACAGTTCCTTTGAACAGGATATAGTACATCAGTAGAGGCACTGAACTGAAAGTTTAATGTTCGCCGGTACCGGCTCGCGTTGCATCTAGTACATATGACAGTGTTCGATATAGAGACTTAATTAATAAATAATGAAACCTTTGAGCAGTGTCTCTGTTCTCTATACTCTATAGTCCAAGCCATGTATGACCTCATATCCCCGCTTTGACTGTATCACTCAATGTACTTCAATACTCGTAATAACTCGTATAGAAGCACTCTCGAACCTTACGCCCTGAATGCACTATTTGCTTCGAACAGTATTTGATGAGAGTACCAGTTATACCAGAGTTCACTTTGAAACGCGCTTAAATTTTCTGGAAAACTTACTAATCACTTTTCAATAAAGCCCCTAGCAAACTTTTAGTGACGTGTTAGCGGCTATTTTGTAGCGCTTATTCGAAGCTTTGATGATTAAGGTAAAGCAAAGTAGTAATTGTCTGCACAGCTTATTGGAATCGCTAATGAATTATGCGATGAAACTATTTAAAAAGGCTTTCTAAGTAATGCAAAAAATATATATGTATATTCTACAAAATGATATAATTAATATTGAATATAATTAATATAGAAACTCAAAAATATATTCTAAGTTGCGAAAATTGCCTATTTTAGCTTATTGTTACAAAATTGTCTGAACACCAAAGAAAACGTTGATAAATTCACTAAGTTACACCAGATAAACTTTTTGTTGCTAGAGTACGTTAAATTAAAAAGTGTAGAGACGATTAAAATGATTATATTACAATGAGAAGTACCATTTTTTTATAAATCCACTATCCTAATAATGTCAAAGATGCAAATTTTTCGAGAATCGTGAATTGTATAAAATTATTATATGATCGTAAGGGACGAAATTATTGTGTTGTAATTATATTATTTTATTGGCATTATCTATATTTTTTATGTAAACAGATTTAGGAGAATACCGACAGAAGGGGGTAGTTATTATGGTAACTCATCTTTGTGAAAACCCCCTGTCCCGTCCTGTTTTTGGAGACCCAGATGGGAACCAGTTACTGGACACACGCAAAAAGCTACTTATTAAAGAGTGGCTGAAGGCCTTCCCGTAATTTTAGGTGCATCCGATAAATGTCAAATATAACTCAGTCTAAGGTAACGAAATTAGTATACTACAGCGAGTCTCGAATTGCCTTTTTTTGGTAACATGTTGCTTACCACGAAATACGTGGGATTCATCTGTGGATTATATGATGCTTACAATGCTACATATGGCTAAGAGCTGCATGTGAAGTGTTGATCCGCCAACGTCATATACTAGAGTCCGATATTCACGCATCATCATAGTCTTCTTATTTCTGTACTATTTAATTGTTACAAATGTTCCGTTAGTAAATAAACCCGAATTTGGATATTAAAGTACAAGTAAAATATTTTTTAATATTGACAACCCGAATACCGAGCTCAGTGCAATTACTGAGATTAATTATTACGCGAAATATTTCTTATGCGAAATATTAGACTTCTTAGAATCACGCACACCACTATCACATTTTGCCAACAGGTGTAGCTCATTGTTTAAAGCGTTTTCTTGGCAAACCAAACGTCGTGGATTCGATCCCAAACGGAGATTAATTAAAAAATAATCAATTGGCAGGAAATAATTAATTAATGGTAATTAATAATAGGTTAGGTAAGGTTTCCATTTTATGGGTAAATTATTCCTTCATCTTACATTATTTTTTACCAATATTGAATATATTACTGTCATTTTAATTTTATAACTGACAACATGAAGCTGAACATGTGGAGACGCGCAACTGAGGGGAATACTTGGATTGCCCCGAAAGAGGACCTAGCCCCTGGACATGACCAAGGGTGGAATATATAGAGGTCCCTTAACAGACTTCGGACCGGAGTATGCAAGACGAGGACACCAATGAGGGCCTGGCAGTTTTCCAGTCGCCCACTTCTGGGCAGACAGGATCTGACCCTGTTGTTTCCCACACGATTATATATATACTGACAACATTCATACTACCGCAGTGGATACTACCAATTTATTTATTCTACTGCAGATCATATACTTTTAATCGATTTATGAGCTCTACAATACCCCCGGTTGGTTGTGAATTCGATCCCTCACCCGTGAAATGCCAGCCATAGCCTATAAATTTAAATTGGTGGTAGACGAAAGTCGTCCCGTCAAGACCACCCATTCATAGTGAATACCTTTAATAATTAGGATGATGCGTGAATGTCGGGCTGTAGTCTATGACATCGCGGTTCAAAACTCCACATGCAGCGCTTAGCCATATGCAGCATGGTAAGCGTCATAGAATTCCACAGATGAGACTTCTTAATCAATATCACTATCTGTCGGTATTCTCCTGTATGTGTTAAAATATAAATATATATTTACTGCCAATTGATTTAACTAACTGCCAAAAACTTAGATTAGTTACTGAACAATGAAAATCCTGTACATTTCACACTCTGGTATGACTTAACATTAAATCGTGTTGTTTTGTTATTCTTCTCTGAAAATGTGGTCACTTTAATAGAACCACGGGGTAACAACTACTTCCATTCAAATAGAAACGTACTGTTGCAGTGTATTACTATAAAGTAATACACTGCACCACTATATTGGAATCACTGTGACCATAAGGTCACAGTGATTCCAATATGAAACCTTTGTTTACGTACAGGTGCCTAGATTATGCTTCGCTTTTCCAACCCACAAGTTGTTATTTACTCTTCTTCCATATCCGCTACCTTGTCACAACACATTACTGCTACAAAGTCAGCTGCCATGATACTTTCTCTCAAATCATACGGGTACAACTTAATGATTAAAGCGTTTGCTTACTTCCAAATGCGAATATTAAAAATAGCATATCGATTTTTAAACTATAAAACACCCGGTTGGTATGAATTCGATCCTTCCAAATTAAAATTGGTGGTAGAAGAAAGTCGTCTCGTGAAGACCACCCATTCATAGTAAATTCCTGTAATAATAAATGATGATGCGTGAATCTCGGGCTGTAGTCTATGACGTTGGCGGATCAACTCTCCACATGCAGCTCTTAGCCATATGCATCATGGTAAGCGTCATAGAATTCTACACAGTTGAGGCTTCAGAATTAATATCACCACTGTCGGTATTCTCCTGTATGTGCTTACATAAAAAAAAACATATTAATTATTACTGCATTGTTCTCTTCTCTAGCGTTATAAAACTCATCTAAAATGCGAACGTTTCAATTATATTTTAAAATAAAAGTGTATGTGTTTAAAATCAAAGAGAAAAATGCAATTCCGTCAAAAATGATTAACATCGAGCGTGGAATGACAATGACAGTTTTCTTTTTATTTTTCGTATTATAAAACTGTCAAAGTGAATATTTGTGTTGATGTTGATGCGTGATGAATTTTTGAATTTCGAACGCGGCAGATTATCGAGAAAAATGACACCTGTAAAATTAAAAACGGTAACGTTTTGAAACTGCAATGGACCGGCAAAGAGTATTTTAACCTCTCCTCCCCGATGATTTCTATCGACTACACATTGCTTGTAATAACTTAAATATCTCTGTAAATATAATACACACAGGGTTCAGATTTTAGGTATTCCTCCTTAATACATTTACGTATTGAAAAAAAAAATATTTTTAATAATAGGCACTCATCGGGAGCAGGAAATATTTTTCTAAAATCCGGAATAAATTCACCACTACAATCAAGACGCGTCAACTGTCATGAATCATTGCACCTGCCGGAAGTGTGTGCGAAAATAAAATTAAAAAATACCCAGATGAGGTGGCATCTATACTCCTCACTTTCGCTGACGTACTAATATGAGTGAGCGAGACGGAGAACCTCAGTTCCGTCAGCTACTATCTCAGTTGGTCCGGTTCATCGATGCCTCGACAGGCAAACTAATGTTAGTAGCTCTCGGAAGTTTACGCGCCAAGGTGCGTCTGGCCGTTTGAGGTCTTCGTCTGATGTTTTTCATGTTTTTAGCTATTAAATGTCAATTATTACTGCTTATTGACATCAACTATTGTAAAATTAAGCGATATCTTTGAATATTTTCATTTTTTCGAATTTCTACTCATTTTATTCACTTTAAATCAGAATGTGTAATGAGTTGACACCATCGGAACGCGCGGAAGTTTTTAGCATCGTAAAGCGAGGGTTAATGATTGTGAACATTCATCCGCTGTTATTAAACAAAGCCTTTATGCAACCGGACATTTCTTTTCCATCACATTAATTATTAGTGACAAAATATTCATTCCGTTAAATTAAATATGTACACTGAAAATATGCCAGACATCACGCATCTGAGGTTGACATCGAATATGTGATATTCTTCTTCGTAGTATCAATCCGGTGGATTGGTTTGCAGCAACAGAATCTTGCATCTCGATGTCCATTCCTCTCGGTCCTCCGCAACCCTCTTCAGCTCAGCATAAGAGCTACAACTCATGTCCTCGAACACTTGCTGCAAATACTCCCGTCTAGTGCGCCCTCTACAGCCTCTCCCCTTAACCATCCCCTCCACAATGTCGTGAAGAAGACCATCGTGGCGCATGATGCGACCGATCCATCGGGCTCGCCTCTCTGAGATGGTTCTTATTAGGTGCCTATCTTCTTTGATTTTGAACTAACAGGAACAAAAAGCCCTAAAAATACTGTAAAGTAATATTGAATAAATAATTTTATCAAAGTACTTAAAAAAGCATTGCCATCGATCTATTGAATCGATTATGTAAGAGATAAGTACATTTTAAATGTGTGTTAAAAGAAGATTCAAATTTCAAACAATATTTGAATTCATTGCTTACCAGTATTTTTGTTGATGTTGTGGCTTTTGGGTTGAGCCGTGTGTGGTGAACTTTTTTCAACCAATATTTCGACCGCCATTGCAGGGGTCTTCTTTAGGAATAATAATTTATTTAGTTTTGAGTTTGTTTATTCAGATTATATATTTCTTTTATGAGCGTTATTGATTAATATCAATGGCGGTCGAAATATTGGTTAAAAAAAGTTCACCACACACGGCTCAACCCAAAAGCCACAACATCAAATCTGGCCGTGTAAACCTAAGAAGTTATTTAAGTATTTTTGTTGTTAATTTTTCCAGTTGTATTCATTTGTTTCATAACGTTTGCGCAGTGCATCGTTAACTGTCACTAGACATTGGTCAGGACTAAAGTGATTCTCTTGGACGGCTCTTCTTGGACGTGAGCATTTCACAAACTGATGTCGCAATTTTAAGTTAATTCCTGTATTCTTTTTATTTTTATACAATAAATTTGGGTAACCTCTAGCGCCGCGGCTTCTCATTAATTTACCCATTGATATCAATACTTCTGCACACCGTTATGTGGAGTACATAGTGTGTTTATTGGACCGATAGTAATTACTGAGTTGGAAAGAAATAGCGTAAATGCATTTAACCACATTCAGCGTTAAGCCGTTTTTGAATGGGGAGTCAATTAATCCGTTTATGAGATTTCACTCTCTAATGATAATCTGCTTTATTTAAACGTATAAACGAAAAAAAACCGCTCCGATTAATTGATGAGAGAAAAAAAATTAAAATGTTATTGCATTGAAATTTTTTTCAGTAGTTCAGAATACGGAACTGATTTTGTCGGCGTAGAATACTGGGAGTACTATGGTTTGACTTTATGAGGAATGACGACGTGAGAGTGCGGACAAGGCAGCCTTTTATTCTACAGTCAGTCAAGAGGCTAAGGTGGACCTGGCTTGGACATTTACTACGGATGTCGTGGAAGAGATTCCATCGGAAACATATCGTATATAGAATGTACTCGACAGAGCTACGAGAGGCAGAGCTGATATGGGATGAAGGGAGAACCAAGGCGGATGATAGAGCTTTGTGGCTGCTGCATGTGATGTCCATATGCCTCTTAGCTTACAAGGCACTCAACGGAACTGTACCGTGCTATCTGACAGAACTTATCAAGCCTTCAGAAATAATCGCGCGTGGAGAGACACTCAGATCGGCTAGAGCAAATAGAAGCACCCTGCAGCTGACGGGAGGTAGTCCTAGCACGGTCTTTGGCAATCGGGCTTTTAGCTACGCTGCACCAATGGCCTGGAACTCACTACCGGAAAGCATAAGAGAGCATAAGCGGAAGCATCCTTCAGAAGCAGACTCAAGACCCACCTTTTTACTCAGAGAGGCAAAGAAGCGCTTTTGGAATGATCATTCGGTCATAAAAGAGCGCTATACAAATACTACTATAAAATAATAATAATATGCTCGTGTTAGGGGAGCGATGAATGATGGCGATTATCTTGAATTGTTTTAATAATGATACTTTGTAAATAAATATGCGTTTAAATAACTTCTTACGTTTTTACGGCCAGATTTGATATCGTGTTTTTTTTTTTTGGGGCCGGTCGCCTTGTACCTGCGCTCCTTGGGAGCACTTACCAAGGCATTGTTTACAGAGTACTTTCTTGTTGAACAAGTAATGGACTTTGTTGAGCAACACCAAACGTGGGTGTAAAAGTTAGTAGCTCAGACGTTAAAAATTTGACTTTTTACTTCTTCGCCGAAGGTCGCCGCAAATACAGAAAATGCATGGTAGTTGGGCTCCGTAGATATGAGGTCGATATATCCAACCGGTCCAGGCTTCTGTTGGATTACGCTAAAGAGCCTTTGCCTACTTAAGTCTAATATTGGGCAATGCCACAGAACGTGTTCAGCGTCCTGCAAGGGGCTGCCGCATGGGCAGTCTGGACTATCAACGTGATATCGTGGTTTTTAGGCTTAGCCGTGTGTGGCGAATAACTTGTTTCCAATATTTCGACCGTCATTGAAGGGCCTTCTTCAGGTCACCATAGCTTCACCATAGTCATCAACCCTGAAGAAGACCCCTGCAATGGCGATCGAAATATTGGAAAGAAGTAATTCGCCACACACGGCTAAACCCAAAATCCACAATATCAAATATGCGTTTGATTATTGGGTTAACTTCAATAAATAACTTTACAATTACTTTGTAGTATTATAATCTTAATATTCAATTATACGGTTGCATTCGTCTCTTCGCATTCTTAAACACAATTAAGTTCGAAATTTCTAATGTCCGATTTTAATGACTGCGATACACCTTAACATTTTTAATCTTGCGCTAATGAGCGCTTGGCCGCTAGGGGAAAAATTGTGAGTACTCTTCCAGAAAGAAGAGAACAACGTTTGTATACTTTCCATACCTCAAGCAGGCCTTATGAAAATCGTTCTTTAAAATTTTAATTATATTCGGAGATATTAAAAAGCAACTACTGGCAGATCTATTTCTCGGTAATAATATATCATTGAAAGATCCACTGAAAATGGAATTGACTGAAAATTTCATCTATTGCAACAGTGCTCAGGGTGATCCATGCTAAAATTAAGTATGAAATTATCATCTATTCAATATTAAAGTGGATCTCAAAGTGAATGTTAAATATATAAATGAAGAATAACTTCGCAAAATAGTGCTCAGGGTGATCCATGTTAAAACAATGTATGAAATTCTTATATGTTGAATATTAAAATGGATCTCAAAGTGAATGATAAAAAAAATAAAGAATCACTTATAATTTTAAATTTATTTTATTTAAAAAAAACAAAAAAGAATTATGCAGTTTCACCAAGTATTGTCAGTTAATAACCTTAATGTTAAAGAATAACTTCGCAAATGAAACGATCTGAGGTATAAACTTTAACTCTTAATGAAATCCCATTATGGGGTATAAATGTTTTGAATTCTCACTGAAACAATATTGCGGTCCGAGCTATAAATAAGTGTGTTGCACCTGGACGGGAAATCCATCAGCGTGGTAGGAAAGCCACACCGCCCTTCCAAGAGCCATTGTCCCACTCTGATTGGTTATTTACGACGGAATTACATACAATACGTGTGCACCTTGCCTTCGGATAATTGACGGTATTGCCCTTGCTGCAGATATGCGCAAAGTGAATAGCGCCGCCATCATTAAGTATCGGAATTACAGGCTGTATGCAAACGGAGCCTTCTGTGGCTCTTTGTATCGTTACCAATTTTAAGCTCCATACAAGTGACGCTTTTGCTGTCTCTCTTTGTATCAACGTCAATTATAAACAGCATACGAATTATGCATTCTGTGCAACTATTTAATGATGTTTTATTATAATAATTGGATTATTTTCAATTTGAAATCACGCGTGACATAAATTAACGGCTAAATCAATTAGTCAATGACATTATGAATATAAATCTTCTTTACCGTATCTGTTTCGTATATGTAACATTTAGCTATCATAAAATTCCGAAACTGAGTTCTATCAGTTGCTTGTATTAATGCCTAGACTTCTCTGCAACCAAATTCTTCACCTAGGAACATATATTTTTCCCGAAAACCTTCAAGACTTGAAGAGACTGTAATTCACTTATCCGAGGCATATTTTGTATGATTTATTAATCTCTTTGTTCAAGGATATCAGAGATTAGCCCGACGCTCTCGACGCCTGGACCATTCGGTCCTAAAAAGCGGCTTCACCCGACCAACGACAAGCGGTTAGCAACAAGCAGTGTCACATTCAAGTTCACATCCGCGTCCAATATTGCATATAAACCTTAACGTTATATGAAATAAATAATATATACACATTTATATGATGTTGTGGCTTATGGGTTGAGCCGTGTGTGGTGAACTTTTTTCAACCAATATATCGACCGCCATTGCAGGGGTCTTCTTCAGGATTAATAATTTATTTAGTTTTGAGTTGGTTTATTCAGATTATATACATTATTATATTACACACGGCTCAACCCATAAGCCACAACATCAAATCTGGCTGTGAAAACCTAAGAAGTTACAAATTTATATATTTGCACTTGGTAAAACTGCATAATTATAATTATTAGAAAATTAACAATTAATAAATATTTAGTTTTGATTTCATTCAGTCCATTATTGAAGATGGACGTCCGAAACATAATATAATATAATTTATATGACATCATGTATTTGTTTAATTGAGTATATAATATTAAGAGGTGTATTGATTATTTTTACACTAAGCCGTAAGACTTCAACGCTAAAAAAATAAGTTCTGTGGAATCTAGCGCTACTTGCATCAAGTTTAAATGTCTCTTTAACTACGTTGAAAGTAAGGTTTTTCTTTTTGCAATAAATAAGCCGCATCGAGCAATCCGCATTTTCAACTGACAAGAAAAACTTTTTTTTTAACTTTAACCAACGAACCTTGAACGGGAATTAAAATTTAATTATCGACTCGTGGACGGAAACGGTAATGCATCTAGTGAAAATTGCCGTTGGGAATAATTGCCAAGTCTTGGAACGTTTTTAAAATTGAGGCATTTTGAAAGCGTTCGAACAGTGTCGCCTCTTCGTACAGTTTAAATATAGAAAATAGAAAAAACGCATTAGAAATGTCGCGATTCGAGGAATTTTTGCGAATCATTCCGAGCTGCAGATTTAAAATTTCTAGTGGGGAGCAACAAGTATTACGGTTATTATATAAAGTTGGAAGCAATTCATATACATACATGTATTCGGAAGTATGCAGTAGACTACTTTGACGATGTAACAGCATAATAGTGTGGAATTGCTAAATTGCCATATTATTATGCTCAATTGAACATGTCATGTGTCATCAGTGCCACAGAGCTCAATTACGCACAATTTCGCTGTGAATAAGGGGAAAATGTGTTATTATGCTGAAACGCAAATAAGAGTGCCAGAGTATATTATGCCCTAATGAACTTCTCGTATGTACGACTTCATACGAATTATTTATGGTATCAGATATTTTATGTGTGAAATAAACACAATGTTTGTATTCATCATCATCAGCCTGTGACCGTCCACTGTTGAACGTAGGCCTCCCGCATGAGTCTCCATCCTTCTCAATCAGTTTCATCCAGGCTATTTTTGTGATGTTGTCAGTCAATCGTGCAAGCGGGTCGGCCTATGCTACGGTTTCCAGTTCTTAGACGTCACTCCAACACATTTCTTCACCGACGACCGTCGTTTCTTCGACAGATATGTCCTGCCCATTGCTACTTGATTGTGCCTATTCGTTGGGTAGCCTTCACAATTTGAGTTATCCGGACACAAAAGTGTTCCATGGGTCCGGTGTAGATAAATAGATGTAGGTGGTGTCATTGAATAATGATTTGAAGAGCATTATAAATGCGATAATTGCATAACTCACAACTGATCGAAAAAATGGATTTATATTTGTCGTTAAAAGAGATATTATTTATCAGACGCATTGACATTTTAAATAGACTCAATTGAATCCAACAATTAATTTTGTGCCCTGGTCCAAATATAGGTTTCTGTATTTGAGAACTGAATGAAATTCAAACTTGCAAAAAGTTATTACTTGCAAATCGGTCAAAAACAACGTGTCTTAAAGTTGACACACAATTTTATTTAATCGTGTTTTAGGAGATAATTTTTATATGTAAAAAAAAGTATCTGTTTTACACGGTTTTTTAAAATTTCTTCCCCCGTTCGCCACAAATTGCCGCCACACTTTCAAAAGTGCAGGTAAAAGGCGAACGATCAAATACTTTAAAAATGCATTTTCACGAGACGGTAACATTCGCGTCAATACTTTATTTGCTATGCTTTAAAGCGGGAACTCGGAAGGAGAGCAAATCGTAACCCAATAACACTAACTGAATATTCCCCGACCTGGCCTTAACGTTGAATCGCTGCTTCGGTTTACAGAGTGGCTGCATCCCATGGAATGAAAATTGCATAATTTCAGCAGCCACTAAGTAAACAGCCCCGGGATTAGAGATAGACATTTATAGAGCTCAGGTATGCATAATAAAATTGCATCAAACAAAAAAATAGTGACGCAGAATATTGAGTTTCAAAATCAGAGGCCTGCGCTGAATATCACGGGTACAGTAGTGGCTTAACACAATATGAAATAACTAAGTAAATTAGAGAAAACCAGCCTTTCATCCAGCCTCCGAAAAGATACTAAAGTATAAATAACTTCTTAGGTTTTCACGGCCAGATTTGATATTGTGGCTTTTGGGTTTAGCCATGTTTTAGTTCCCATGGAGATATCAATAACGCTCGTAAAAAGATAATATGACACCAACTCACAACTTAATTATCAATTCCTGTATAATAATACCCCAATATAGAAGAATATCGACAGACGGTAATTGATAAATCTCATTGTGATTTGAATGACTTTTTTTAAGGATGACTTATCTTCTTCTTCGTAGTATCAATCCGGTGGATTGGTTTGCAGCAACAGAATCTTGCATCTCGATCTCCATTCCTCTCGGTCCTCCGCAACCCTTTTCAGCTCAGCATAAGCGCTACAGTTCATGTCCTCGAATACTTGCTGCAAATACTCCCGTCTAGGGCGCCGTTCTGCAGTAATGTTCGAACATTCCAGGTGGCATATCTTGTTGGCTGAAGGTTTTTCTTATTTGTCTTGGTTGTTTTGTCTCGAGCAGTCCCCACCCGGAGATCCGATTGGGGGACTATTTTATCTCCGGAAAATTTTTACTTGAGATGCAATCATTTTTTGCTGTTACGTGGGATGTCTTTAAGACCTTTAATGTGGTATTTTCCCCTTTATTTCCACATCCTAATGCCGTTTACCATAAAGGTTCATCCGCCTTAGGAGAGTATTTACTACCTCCAGACTTATCTACTCGACAGAAAAGTGACTTTCATGAATAAACAATCAAAGATGCATTTAATCAAAGCAATACAAAATAATCCCTCGAGATATTAGCCGACAGCGAGAGTGTACAGTTTGACTTCGGACAACTTCAACAATGTTCAAGTGTATGTTCTTCGGCACACTTCGTCAAAAACTCGCGAACAACTACGAGAATAATTTAGAGCTAACATGTGCAAGATGTTTAGATGCATTGAAAAAAATTCTCCAGATAAAATAAAATAAACGAATAAAGTGGTGCGTGAGGTCCTAAATACAGTTAACATAAGCGTTTTTATAAGATTGGTTTATTAACCCGATGCTCCCGAAGGCTGGACCATTTCTTTCTAAGATATGGTTCAAACTAAATTAACACCACAAAAATGAACGTTGTATGAATAGTTACCGCAAAAAACTCATTTAGAAATCACAAAAAGCGTGCATCATAAAAGGATACAGCTTTACTAACGTGTGATTGAGAAATCACTGCTCGGGTATGAATGATACTATTTTGAATAAGATTATGCTAAAGAGAACTCGTTACGCTAAGGTGGCAATAGACGACACTGAGTGAGGATGAGAAGTGGTGGAGTTGCGCCTAAAAGCTCCTTAAGATTGGTGACCCCTGTTCTGCCATACATAGATCTAGATACATACAGGTATGTAACAATATGCATTTGTGGGCAAAGTGCATTGGTTTTGTTGACTGCTACGTTTGGGTGCATCGTTTGCTCGCAGAATCCACAAGATGGATACAAAAAACATTATTATTTTTAGCTTTCCTTTTAAATCCAATGTCATTCTAGTCTAACTTGATCATGGAACGAGAAATAAACAATCGGTTAAAAATATATGAGTGAAAAAACATACATGTAGATAACAATAATTTTAATTTATTTAATACGCTAATCTCACGACGATTTTGTCAGATAGTGATCTTAAAAAAATCTTATGCTCAAGAAATTTAAATTCGATAAAACTACGATTTTTTAAATTTCCACTTAGAAGTTATTATAATAATCGTTTATAAAAAAAAAAATCTTGAGAAGTACTTATTTTGACATGGCGATACACTCACAGCACACAATTTCAAGTGATTGCTAATGTTAGAAAGAAAACATAATTTCATTTTTGTAAGTTATTGAAAAATGCGCATATTGACTATTCGCACTGCGTGTCACGTGACATAATATCATTGTCACATTATTATTAAGCGTTATGCTATGTTCACACGAACCGAGTAGCTAACTTCACATTTCTACCAACGTTTAAATAAGAAGAAGAAAAATTTGAACACGTGATCTATTGTAGGAATTTGATAAGCAAATATAATAGAACGGAGAAAAAACGGCAGACGCTGGGATTCGAAGCGCGAATTCGGAAATAGTATTAATATAAAAATATAATCAATTGTATTAGAACAGGTGACTTTGGAATATGGGGAGTAAATAGATCGATGCCAAATTGATAAACGGGAGTTGCTTACTTGGTTCGTGTCGCAGTTCATCATATTAATGTTGTACTCACTAGTAGTGGTAGTAAAGCTGGCCGATCTTGGAGGCGATTTCACCGATCTGCCATCTCTTCAGCCCGTACTTGGTGTCCAGGATGAGGCGGTGCTGTTGCTGGAACTTCCAGAGCTTGGTGTAGATGTCGAAGGTGCGACCGAAGTACGCTTGCCACTGCTTATGCCCATACTGGGGCAGATCTCTGTGGAACAAAGAAAAATATTCAATAAAATTATACTGTAAATGTATAGAATCGTGTAATTGAGCATTTGGCAATCAAATTTTAGCTTTTCAATCATATCAGGCATCTAAAATCTTGTAAGGAAATATCTTTAATCTGTTTAATCTCTGATATTTTGTTATTAAATATGTATTTTTTACCATGTTTTGAGCATATGGACACCAAAAATTGGTGTTTCACAGTTCTGTTAGCTAAGATTGTCTATAGTATAGACAATCTGAGCTCTGAGTCAGGTATAGACTCTATACCTATGACTCGGAGATCCACATGGGAAAACAGATGGTTCCTGTGAGCCTCCAGAGCAAGAGCACGCGAACTTGCATAGACTACGGCTGTAGTACCAGAGATTTTTTTTTGACAATAATTAGTGTTTTTAAGGAGATCGGATGATCTGTCCGACGCTCCCATGTCCTGGATAATTTTGTTTTGTTCTTAAGGGGTGGCTCAACCCTACCGGGGTCATGTCAGCGTCTAAACGACAAACAAACGCTTTTTCCACTGAACTATGCCGCCCGGCCTCTATGCATGTATGTATAATTTGTTAAACATGATAAATTAAATCTTAACTGACTCCCGATAATTATCTAAGAAAAATGCATTAAAATGCTTTGTAATAATTATTCCCATGAACTTTTGCGGTGGCTGCACAAATAATGTAGCTTCACTCAGTGATTCAACGTAGCTAATTGTGGTAGGTACATAGTACTGGCTGAAAAACTGTAATTGATGGAACTTAAAGATTAATAAGATAAACTTGCCGGCTGATGGAGGGAAGTACTGAGTACTGGAAGCAAATACCTAAAGACGCAATCTCTGGGATTAGATTTGCTTATTATTTAATTGTTTATAAGCCGCTGCTGTTTATAAATAGTCGCAATGCTCAACAACATCCTTCACGAAAGAAAATAAGTAAATAATCTACTTGCCAAGAAATATTGGCTTGTCCAAAACTAGTAATCAGTTTCCAAATCTTGTTTTTTAAGAGAATGAGAATCTTATGAATATTTTTAACATGCACTTTGAGAATCATTTTAAATATACATATATATAAATTAATGTTTGTGTGTGTATATTGCTAATGGATGCCTTTAATGCATATCCAATCACGATGAAATTTTGCAAATATGTTTATTGCGCATCCAGGAAAAATTTTGTATTATTAAAATTATATTACAACTCAATCTAATCCTAATAGTTTCGAAAATGTCGCGTTCGTTGATTTTTGTCGCTTTAGTTAAGCAAGCAAATCATAGAACCATATTCGATGTACTTAGTCTAGTCGTAAGGTACTACGACTTTTTGTTGTAATTAATTGAATATATAATTAATGGATTTTTTAAATTTTTATTAGAATATTATTTTATTATTTCAATATTCTAATCTACTTTTATAGATCATTGACAATATTACAATATTATTATTAATTAAATATACATATACTATACATAAAATTCTTTTTTCAACGCGTCAATCCAATCGAGACCCGAGTGGTACTTACTAAAATAAATAGACTGTCGGAAAGTAATAATATTAAGCCTGTGAATAAATGATGACCGATTGAATAATAAAAATAAAAAATATACATACTTTGAATATATACTATAGCGACATCTATCATACGATGATAACAATGACATAAATACTAGTTTCAACGCGAGTCGGTCCAGGCATAGCAATAGCCGAGTCGGCTGAGCTGTATAAATACCTGGGCATAGTTGGTTTCCAAGATCCGCGGTTCGCATCCCGCTTCTGCCGTTATTTTTGTGCTTGGATTGACGTGTTGAAAAAAGAATTTTATGTATAGTATATGTATATTTAATTAATAAGAATATATAATTATTTATATAATAATAAAGAGGCCTTTGAGATGTGGTCGTACAGAAGAATTCTCGGAATTTCCTGGAGAAACCACGTCACGAACAATGAGGTTCTCAGAATAATCAAGGAAGATAGGCAACTAATAAGAACCATCTCAGAGAGGTGAGCCCGATGGATCGGCCACATCATGCGCCACGATGGTCTTCTTCACGATATTGTGGAGGGGATGGTTGAGGGTAGAAACTGTAGAGGGCGCCCTAGATGGGAGTATTTGCAGCAAGTATTCGAGGACATGAATTGTAGCGCTTATGTTGAGCTGAAAAGAGTTGCGGAGGACCGAGAGGAATGGAGATCGAGATGCAAGATTCTGTTGCTGCAAACCAATCCACCGGATTGATACTACGAAGAAGAAAGAAATACGCTAACAAATCAATAAAACAATCTGCCTTTAAATGACATTGTTAAGTCCTAAGCAACGCCAGATACAATGCATTAGTGTTAATATATAATAATTTGTACCTATACTTTAACACGTTAATCTTAATGATCCATAAATAATAAAATACGTTATAATTATAATCGTCGAACTTTGTAGTTTGCCACATTTAACATTTGTTTAATGGTCTGTATTTATTTTTCCAGGTCACCCAGCGTGCTATGGAGAGATCCATGCTCGGAGTGTCGCTAAAAGATAGAATCCGAAACGAGGAAATACGCAGAAGAACTCAAGTAGTGGATGCTACCTTACGAATAGGCACACTCAAGTGGCAATGGGCAGGACATATCTGTCGAAGAGACGACGGTCGATGGGGAAGAAAAGTATCGGAATGGCGCCCAAGAACTGGCAAACGAAGCATTGGCCGATCCCCTACAAGATGGACTGACGATATAAGAAGAATAGCGGGAGTGACCTGGATGCGGAAGGCGGAGGATCGAAGAGGATGGAGACTCATGCGGGAGGCCTACGTTCAACAGTGGACGGACACAGGCTGATGATGATGATGATTTATTTTTGCCTAAATTATTTTGATTTGATTTTGAATAAATATATGAAACTGAGTGGTTTAATAAAGTATATTATTTCATTCTTCAAGTTATAATTAAACTGTAATCAATGACACCCAGAGACCTCGGCCAACTATTTTAAAGCTAATCTATCTCAACTAGAGCGCATTTGGTGCTATGACGCAATAGTGTATCTGCTGTCCACTACGTAATATTCCATTGAATGCAGTTTAGCGGGGGTTCCCCGCGAGTTAATGAATCACTGATCCTCTCCCAGTCCTGACGATAGAAGATTGCTGCACAGCATTCGTCCCGAGAGGACTTGGCGAGTCTAAGGAAGGCAATTTGCACTGCAATAATTACCACATTCGCAGAGGGCTATAGATTCTGAACGCTTTCTATGCATCAAAGAAAATCTCACTAACGAGGCGTAAAATATAAGAAAATAAAATACAAAAAATGCGACTCTTCAGTAAAATTTTCAGCACGGGAAATCAATCGAACACAAGTTACGCCTAGTAATTAATTAGTAAATGCCTGTCACATTATATTAACAGGTAGATATTATCAATGCTTCAGTATATTAAAAGTTATATTTTGTATCGCGCTTAGTTTGAAACTATTGAACGTCATCCTAATTAGTTGTATTAATTTTGTTTATATAATTCTCAGTAGTTTTATAATTTCTATGATGTAAATAGGTTTTTTAGACATGTTTTTACATTTACTGGTTTATATTGTATACCGGTTATAATTGTGAGTTGGCTTTAATTTAAGATTGAAATTTACTCATTTAATTAATTAAGTTTTATTTGTTAAGCAACACATTGTTTAATTTTTATCATTATATAATGATAAATGAAACATTATTACGTATTTTTATTAAATAAATAACCGTAACGTTCTTTATTTAGAGCACATTTATCAACTCAATAATCAGGTTATAAACATCATTGCGAATATTTATTTTAAGGTTATAATTTTCTTTAGAATGTAATAAATAATAATTTCAGTATGATTTCAATCATAACTTCTCTCTTTCATGAAAATATTTATTACTTCCTTGCTGCATCGAGTTGAAAAATTAATTTAAAAATCGAGATTCAGAATAAAAATATTCGATATAAATTACCGTCTGAATACAGTTCCAGTAACATTATTGGCTTCTAAGTACACTTGACGGCAATCGTATTAAGATCACAATAAGCTATTTATCGATGAGTGCCTCAATTAAAGAATATTAGCATTGAATGAAATGCATTAAATCGACTGAAGTTGTTGAAAAAAGATGTCGAGCGCATTCACAACGTTAATCCCGATTGAGTACACTCTATCCTGAATGTATTATACACGTACTTCGCTTGTGAAGGCAGAAATTCAGTGCTTCAGCGAATATTGCTTCCAACATGCAAGTACATGCTTATCATAAACATGAAATACGCGATTTTTTATATTTGTCTTATTTATTATTAGATACATTTCGCATACAGATAATATTTATTTTTATTAATTAATCTTCCTCTTTTTATGCGCACTCTTTATCATTTTACCGTGAATCGTTGACATATTATCGACGATTTTAATTTTATTCCACGTGTATATTGATATATTTGTATTTTAATATGCTCGCAGACATTTTCCAGTACAAATCTCGATTTTATATTACAAAATATGCCACAAAGCACCTTCCAGCCGCTTCTCTAGGAATATAATTTGCTTTGGTCGAAGCTTTTATTAAATATGTGTCGGCTACGTAGAGTATCATAAAAGGTTTAATGGTGGACACAAACTTCTAACTCCGGCTAAAGGATAAGGCAAAGAGAAAATGAATTCCCACGCCGAGTCGTGTTCAATGTTCACTCAAATGCACGAACAACACTGCACCCCTCCGCCTTCAATGCGCATTCCTATCCGGGGACGCTCTTTCAGAATACGTTATACAAATAATAGCTCGTGTGTAGTGCTAATGTCCAGAAAGCAGAAATATGAGAATGCCAGCACGATACATAAATGTTTTACACGATCCGAGTATGAAGAAGCTCTTGGCCAATTCAAAGCAGAGCAGTGAATTCCGCCGCGATTCTAGATATCACATATTAATCTCGATGTTCCGACTTTATAATTGAAAATAACGCGACTTTGTGAGCTGCCGACTTTAGTTTCTAACCGGTCGGTCGGAGCGTCAAAGAGCTATTTTTCCTAAAAATTAACACAATTCCTAGTTACACTAAAAATACATTAACATACATCCGCCCAGCGGTCCGGAGATTTGCGTCATTCAGTGCCCTAGCAGGCCGATGTTTGTAATGTTTCGTCGCACAATAGATTCATCCATGAACTTATTTTAATACTATCATTACTAATTAATGTAATCCGAATGTGAAATGAACCATAAGCACTCCTGTATGGGACTGTAGGGCATTCATTGAACGACGCAAATCTGTGGTCCCGTAAGGAAACCGCTGGGCGTTTAAAGGTTAATAATATATTTTTTTGATAATATTTTGAATTTAAAAAATAAGGTAAAAACAGGCGATTAAAGTTATAATTTTTTTTATTATTGATTTGTTTGTGTTTTTTTTTTAATAACATAAAGATGTATTTGCAGAAAGTTATTCATTTAATTTTCACCAGCGGCAGTAATTTCTTTTACTTTGTTGTTACCTTTTACTTAAATAACGTTAACAATATCACCTTACAATTATTGCTGAACAACAACATACCGTATTAAAGTATGTACTAATAATAATTTTCAATGAACGTTAAAATAAATAATTAAATTTGTTGGTATTGCATGACATAATTAATATATGGATTTTGTTTTAAATATTTATTAGAATATTATTTTTTTATTTCATTATTCTTATCTACTTTTATAGATAATTGACTATATTGCAATATTATTAGTAATTAAATATACACATACTATACACTGCCGATATTTTTTCTGAACGAATTGATGTGTAGAAAGAATTTTGATGTATAGTATGTTTATATTTAATTACATAATTAATATTAAATATAAGCTAAATAACAATAAACACAATATTTAACCCAAAATTCATGAATACCAATAGGATATCTAAATGTTGCATAGATAAACAAACACTATGCACGTGGGCAGAGGTGTAAATATAGCATATTCAATATGTTTTTCAGTTTATATAACGTTTGTTGTAGTGTGTCAACTGGGTTAATTTCTCTATCGGTTGCAGCATTTCCTTATTCTATAACAAGGTCCAAACAGAGACAATCAAACAGATTCCGCGCTTAATCCCCTGGACGTGATTTCTGAACGTTTTCTTAGACAACGTATAAACAAATGTACTATCGGCACTCAACGACAGCAAATATGATTTACCTGCCACACCGCACCCAAGACCATCCGCTCTCTACTGATTACAGGTAGTACGTGCTCAGTGTTCACAAAGAAATACAATTGTTATTCAATTTTTTAATACAAAACTGAATATCAATTTTACTCGCATATCAGAGAGAATACTCCAATGGATGGACCATATTAAACGATATTGCAATCTCCTTCACGGCACAATTTTTCATAATATTTTTTTAAATCTATCGATGGCATCAATTCAGTAAGGTATACTGCAGGAGCAATTTTGTCATAGACTTGCTTATAGTCCTACACGTCTATTGTGTTTCATTTATCATTTAATTTGGTTTAGTTTGCTTATGAAATATTTATTTAAACATTATTATTTGTTTTATATAAATCTTTTCATTTACGGTTACTAGTGCAATTTTTTATTTATTTTTTATTGTGTTTTATTTTTTATCAATAAATAATATAAGAGATTCTCTGAGATAAAACTTCATAACCGATATTTAATAGTCAGGTAATTATAACTACGGGAAATAGTAATTAATATTTTAATTAACCGACTGCAACTATCGGTTACTAACTAGTTAATAGAGATTCTTTGATAAGTCTCTCAGCATTATTTGCTCTACCTTATTGCCTATCAAACGAAACCACTAATTGTACAATTACTGCAATAATTAAATCAGTTTACTAAAGTGTTCATTAATTACAGAATTAAAAAATATAAACATGAAAAATTGGTTCGATTATTTTGGGTGATAATTTCTTGTATGCGCATTTCGTGTGTTTATACTTGTACTGTAAACAATTCGACACACAGGCTATACACAAAGGCCACAATACCAAATCTGGCCGTGAAAACCTAAAAAGTTATTTATTAATGGTCAGAATAAAATTATTATATGGTCATCAACAGGTTAGGTTAGGGTAAGTTTGGTTGACCAAATCATATTAAATATGCCGTTTATATTATGATCATTTAATAAAAACTCTTGACCATGAATAACTTATGGTCTGAATATCTCGCTAACCTAACCTAAAGATTTATCCAGTGTCGTAGAGTCCAGAGATCCATCTCGTTGACGAAACCAAATATCCCGTACACTAGACGTCCAGTGCGCCCCACGTCGTTACCGATGAGTCGTTGAACGAATTGTATAGGAACGATAGGTCGTGAAACTAT
Source organism: Glossosoma conforme (assembly GCA_022606575.1). Classification (NCBI taxonomy): domain Eukaryota; kingdom Metazoa; phylum Arthropoda; class Insecta; order Trichoptera; family Glossosomatidae; genus Glossosoma; species Glossosoma conforme. Next base: position 228,955 of record JAGTXR010000400.1, read on the forward strand.
GTGGACATGGTTTAAGCAGTGGAAACCAATTGCGTTTATCTAATCCACTAATATGTATGAAATTCCAAAAGTGTATCTAAGACAAGCTACCTGATTGTTCAAATACCAAAGTTCTAATTCTTAACAAAGTTCAGCTCTTGCATCCAGTCTGGTTCTTAGAATCATCTCTTGTCAAAAGTGTATAGGCCAATGTTTACCGCACTAATTACTCCACGTTATCATATTAATTACATTGTACTTCAAATATTTCCCCATAGAGGTAACTCTCGACCGCTTTCAACTTCCGTCTCTGAACTTTGATGCACTATTATTATGAAGCTGTGAGGAATAGTTTTGAAATTATGAATTTGACGGGGAATTCAATCACCACGAGTATAACCATGTAAAGTGGTAAAATGAATAATTTTATCGATAATACTGTAAAAATAATATATAAGAATAGATTAATCAATTTTACATTGATGATAAATCATTATTTAATTTACCACAATAGGGTAGATACATTAAAACAAGCCATTATAATAATATACAACAATAAGTTAAGCCATTTCAATTTAAAGCCATTAAAATGACAACAAATATACATTCATTTCGAGACGAGGTGTAGAAGTTGGCTCAATGCGTTGTGTACAAAAAAAAGGATATGAGTATAGTATTTCCAGGTGGGTATAGCTCAGTGGCTAAAGCGTTTGCTGGGCAAGCCGAAGATCGCAGGTTCGATACCAAATAAAAAAAGATTTTAAATCGATTCCTGAGGTCTAAAATACCCCCGGTTCGTGTAAATTTAATCCCTCACCTGTAACATGCCAAGCATAGCCTATTATTCAAAATTGGAGGTAGACGAAAGTCGTCCCGTGAAGACAACCCATTTATAGTGAATTTATTTACTACTAAGTATGCTGTGTGAATGTCGGGCTGTAGTCTGTGACGTTGGCGGATCAACACTCCATATGCAGCGCCTTGCCATATGCAGCATATAGGCAGAATTACCATGCTGCCTTACACATACAGGAGAAGACCGACAGACGGTGAAAGTTATTCTGAAGTCTCATCTGTGGAATTCTATGACGCTTACCATGCTGCATATGGCTAAGCGCTGTAGATGCGCCAACGTCACAAACTACAGGACGACATTCACGCATCATCCTTATTCTTATTTACGGGTTAGGGATTTACGACGAATGTTGTCAGTACTAAGGAATAAAAAATAAATATCTTACGTTAGGTATTTAAGTGTGTATTTAAGTTATGCTATTTTAATTCTATTATTTCAAAAAATTCAAACTAGTTGTACATATTCCATTCATGCTATCCATAGATATATCAAAGATTATAGCTTTTCAAACATTGCTTTAACCTAGCGGATATGTGAGCTATTTTTGTTTTATTAAATGTTGTTTTATGTCCACGTAAAGCCGCCAATAATTGTAATAAATGATCGCCATCTTAGCCTATAAATTTAATATTCAATGTTCACTGTTTCATGTCCAAAGTTAGCTTACATGTTTTTTAAAACCAACTGAAAGACTCCACAGATGGATTGCAAGAGCTTACAAACAGATAGTATCACTAAGCATGAATTGCAATATAAAAGGAATTACGTGCAAATTAATTAAAACCTTAAATACGTTTGAGTTACATACGGCTGGTAAGTATGAGTATGCTACTACATTTGTTAATAGACTTGTTTTTTTCGAGTGAACGATCAATTTCACATCCACAATTATGCATATTATAAAGGTACAGTAGAAGTATAAATAATGTTGAATAAAAGTGAGTCTTCTTCGTACTATCAATCCAGTGGATTGGTTTGCAGCAACAGAATCTTGCATCTCGATCTCCATTCCTCTCGGTCCTCCGCAACCCTTTTCAGCTCAGCATAAGCGTTACAATTCATGTCCTCGAATACTTGCTGCAAATACTCCCGTCTAGGGCGCCCTCTACAGTTTCTACCCTCAACCATCCCCTCCACAATATCGTGAAGAAGACCATCGTGGCGCATGATGTGACTAATCCATCGAGCTCGCCTCTCTGAGATGGCTCTTATTAGGTGCCTATCTTCCTTGATTATCCTGAGAACCTCATTGTTCGTGACGTGTCTCTCCAGGAAATTCCGAGAATTCTTCTGTACGACCACATCTCAGAGGCCTTTAGTCTTTTTTTATCACTTTCAGATAAGCACCATGTCTCACAGCCGTACATTAAGATGCTCCAAGCAAGTGTTTTGGCAAGTTGCTTGCGGAGCCTTAAAGTAATATTCTTTGACTCAAGAATTTTTGCTTTTTTATTGAAAGCTAGCCTTGCTTGATGTATGCGACTGTTGCTTCTCTTTTTGTTCTGCCATCCCAGGTGATCGTACTTCCAAGGTATACAAATTCTTTTGCATCTTTTAGGGGTACTCCTAGCATTGACATGCTAATTTTCTGCTGCTCATTGCGGCTTACTCTCATGACTTTGCTTTTTGTGCTGTTTATCTTCATATTGTAGTTGGAATTAAATATGTTTTCAATGGATGTCAGTGCTTTCGTGAGTTCATCTTCAGTTTCAGCAATCAGAGCAATTTCGTCAGCAAACCTTATCTTATCAATCTTTTGGCCATTTATTTTCACCCCCACTCTATGGCCAATTTTTTCCCTGATGTTATTAATTGCGTTTTGTATGTAAACGTTGAAGAGTACAGGCGACAGAGAGCATCCTTGTCTCACCCTTGACGTATTTTTGCTTCCTTTTGGACATTTCCAAGAGATATTATGGCAGCTTCTTCTTTGTAAAGTGAAAATATGAGTCTTCGTTCCTTGTATTTGACTCCAATTTCTTTCATTACATCGAAGAGCTTCTCCCAATATACTTTATCAAATGCTTTTTCAATGTCCACGAAGGCAATATATGTATCTTATTCCACTTTTATCCTCTTCTCCAAGATCATACGCAGGGATAAGATTGCTTCTCTGGTTCCCATTCTTTTTTGAATCCAAATTGATCGCTAGTGAGAGTCCTTTCAATTTTTGGTTCAATTCTATGTAGGATTATGTTGGTCAGTATTTTGGATGCATGGGATAGAATACTGAGTGTTCGGTGTTGTTCACATTTCGTTGTTCCGGGCTTCATCGGCAGAGTTACAATTAAACACTTTTTGAAGTCTTCTGGCGTTATTCCTGTATTGTAAATCATCTGAGTCATAGTGAACAGAGCATCTAGAGTTCCGGTTCCTGCCGACTTTATTAGTTCAGCTGGTAGGTCATCAATCCCTGGTGTTTTTCCATCTTTAAGGTTTTTTAATGCGAAGTCAAATTCCTTTCGGATAATTGGGTCTCCCAAATCATCGGCGTCCACATCAGTTTCGTTTTCTATCACACTCTCAAAGCTGGTATCATTACTTCCGTTGTATAGTGTTTCCAGGTACTGTTTCCATCTCACCCCTATTTGTGTATCTTCAAACAGTATTTTCCCGTTCTCTGTTTCTATCGCTTTGCCGTTTCCAATTTTCATGCCAAAGAAGTCTTTTACTGACGCATATGCAGTTTCAATATTTCCTTTTTTCATGTTGTCATTGATTTCTTTGCATTTTCTCTGTAAGAATGCTTCCTTAGCGATTCGTGACTCTCTGTTTATTCTGTTTCTCAGTGCTCTATATTCACTTTGGGCCTTGTCATTGGGGCTATTTTTGAGTATTCTCCTTTTTTCTATCATATTAAAAGTGAGTATTAATATGTATATTTTAAGCATCTAATATGTATTGATTTCTTGACTCAATTGAAATGACATAATGTACAATATGCATGTAATGATCAAGACATAAACAGTAAACCTTCCTATAGGAATGTTTACTGTATATTTCGTAAAATCAAAAATCAGTCAAAAAAATCAATCAGTCAAAAATCGTACGTTATAACGTACGATTTTTTAATTTGGGGCAACTCAACCCGACTTAATAGATTAATATTTTTACTGAACGCGTTACGCATTTCCTCTGAACAAAAAATCAAATAACAACTTTTTGAAAATGTTCTTATCTCTATAAATACCATAATATATACACCACAGACCACTGCTAAATAAATCGGTCAACATCAAAATTCCCTGTATTTTCAACTCTATATTCCAAAATATGAAAAATTAATTAAGTGATCTCAATCTCAACGAAAGCAACTTAATTCCAACTTAATGTTAATATTTTTTCAATGTTTTCATCATTCACTTTTAAATCCATCATAAATAATGAATATTGATTTATTTACCTTGTTTTTGCATGGATCACGTTAGGTATAATCTCTGTTTAGGAGACTGCAGTTTCGACTAACTCGTAGTCTTCCTCAATTAATGACTGTCAAGAGACAACTTAGCTGCAAGATACTTGCGTAAGTGGTCGAACACATTTATGTAGGAAGGGGGGGGGGGGAGTAGGGAGGTTTGTCTATCAGGGAAAGATAAGAGATTGAGAGACAGATAGTATTGCAAGGATGCATGGTTGCAAAATACCTAAATAATTTTCTTCTTCGTCCTTGCAAAACTATCTGTCTCCCTCTCTTATAGACTGATAGACTTACCCCCTAACCCAGTGGTTCTCAACCGGTGCACCGCGAGCTTGTTGCAGGTGCACCGCGAAAAAAATGGGTAAAAACGAAAAAATATGCAAAATAGTGAAAACCGAAAAAGTAGTTATGAAAGACGACAAACGAAATCGTGAATCAGACTAAAATTTTAATGACACAGAGAGTACAAGTGGAAGAAGAAGTGACGATGTTACTAGACATCATATAAGTCTCATACAAAATAAAATTTGTCCAGTTAAATCAGAAAAAGTAATCGACAGTATTCTGAAGAATATTTAGGTTTTGGTTTTACTAGCATCTTCTTCTTCGTAGTATCAATCCGGTGGATTGGTTTGCAGCAACAGAATCATCAATGAGGAATAATATCACATGCCACTATGTGTTGTATGTGGAGAAAAACTGTCCAATAGCGCGATGTATCCTTACAAGTTAAATCGCCACTTCACTACGAAGCACGCAGATCTTGTATCCAAAAGTAAAGATTACTTTGAAAGATTGTTAAGCATGCAAAAAATATAGCAAAATATTTTGAAAAAACTGTTAAAATGACCGATAAGGCATATTGGCGTCATACGTGATTGCTGAATTGATCGCTGTACAATCAAAACCACATACTAAAGCAGAGTCTCTAATTTTACCTGAATGTTGTGAAGTAGGAACAATTATGTTTGGTGATGAACCAAAAAGGGAAATTATGAAAATTCCTCTTTCAAACGATACAATAAAAAGAAGAATTTAAAATATGTCGGATAATATTAAGAAAATACCGATAAACTTTCCAAACGACATTTTGATTTACAAATTGACTGATATAAGCAGTAAGACACAATTACTAGGGTTCGTGTGTTTTATAAATGAAAACAAAATAGTGAATCAGTATATATGCTGAAAAGAACTTAAGACAAAATGTTTTAGATTATATTTCTTCATATTTAATGGTCCTTCAATGGTAGACACAATTAAAGGATTTGTTACCCTTGCAAAGAAAAGAAACCCTAATATTATATCTACGCACTGTTTTTGACATAGAGAATCTTGAATGTCGAAAACATTAACAGCGGCACTAAAACCTGTACTAGATGAAATTGTAAATATGGTGATTTTCATAAAATCAAGATCTTAAAAAACACGCTTATTAAAAAACCTTGCATTTCTATGGAAGCTAAATATGAGTCTTTGCTTTTTCACACTGAAGTCAGGTGGTTATCAAGGGGTAAAGTTTTATCTATATTCATAGCACTTAACAATGAGTTATTAATCTTTTTTAGAAATGAAGGTGTGGATGATTTGGTTAAATATTTTCAGAATAATGATTGGTATACTAAAGTAGCATATTTAGCAGATATTTTTAATAACTTAAATAACGTTAACACAGGCATTCAAGGAAAAAACAAAAATTATTTGTCATCCATTGACAAATTTTCAAGATTTAGGTAAAAAATAACTTTTTGAAAAAGCAACTAATGGAAAAAAAATTAGATATGTTTCCTTCACTCAATGAAAAAATTCCCGAGGAAATTATTTCCGCGATAATAGATCATTTGACTTTATAAGAAGAAAATATTGCATAATTTTTTCCTTCTTTAAATATAAAAAAATATGACTGGATACGAAATCCATTTGCTACAATTGATACACCGTATCGTGAATTTTCATACGCCGAAGAAGAAGAATTAGTCTCACTGTCGACTGACCGCACTCTAAAAGTTTCCACAGTGACCATGTTGGACTTTTGGATTTGTGAAGGCACTGAAAATTTTGTTACAGTTTTCAACATTTCGTTCCTCAACAATAACTAACATGAAAACTAAAAGACCAGAAATTTAGACGAATAATTGAGGGTAGGTATATCAAATATTCGACCGTATATTTCTGATCAAAAACCAACAAGCTCAGGTGTCCCATTGATTGATTTTTGATTGATAAAATAAATTACATTTTATTTAGCAGGGACGTCATTTTGGGTGGATAAGAGGCGGGAGGAAAATGACCCCCTTTCTAGATTTCCTTCACCTTCAAATATTAATACAAATATTTTTAATAAAACGCGTATAAATATATAAAACTGTTTCTAAGGAAAAATTTACGAACTAAATTTCTATTCAAAATTAAACATTTTTTTTATAAAACTTAACTTAAAAAGAAAATATGACAAAAAAAATTGTAACTAATTAGGTGTGAAACATTTTTTTATTAAATAAATATGAAACAAAATTATGTCCACATATTTTTTTGATCTCTCAATTCTGGTGCACCGCCATTTTCTTCCATGATCAAAAGTGCACCGTGACTTCAAAAAGGATGAGAACCACTGCCCTAACCCCTCTATCCTACATAAATGTGTTCGACCACATACAGTGATGTATTGATGAAGGCCACAAGTTACTCGAACTGCAGTCTCCTAAACAGAGACCACACCCAACGTTATCCACGTAAAAACATGGTAAATAAATAAATATTTAATAATTTAGATATATTTCTATTCAATTTTTGCATATTCCAAGACTTACTTATTACTAGAGTAAAACGAATTGCGTGCCACGGGATGTCAATATCGCATTAAACGCTAAATATAGAGCACCGCTAAGGTATGACATTAATATTGCGCGGCTCGTATCGCACTCTGATGGAGACTATTTGATTTAAAGCTCTAGGCAGCTCTTCACTTTATTATATTACTATCTAAGAGAAGATTCTTGAATCCTTGGAAATGCCAATAAGTGCATCATGTCCTCGACAAAGGCAGTCACTTAGACGCAATTACCTCAGAATATTTCGCTAAGCGCAAGAATGACGCTAAAAACTGTGAGCTGCATTCTGCTTGAGCTACCCGACATTTACTCGGTAACATTCTATAGTATAATACATACAGTAGGCGCGCGCATACATAATAACGCTGCGAAGGTTCCCAGACTGTGATAAAATAAAATAATTACTACTTTGCTTACAAGTGCACGCTTCATTACTTTATAAACAAGGGAAAATATCGTATTTATTTATTATTTTCAATCACATACAATCAAACAATATTGAAAAACAGATTCTCGTAATTACTCTGAAGTTAAAAAAAATATAGAAGTGTGCAATTGGACGGGAAACCTCCAAGGAACATTACATTGGTTAAGTTAAGGAGAATACCAAACTAGAATCAAACTTTCGAGGTATTGTTATCGTCAGACTAATCATCCAATCTACTTAAAAACGCTCAGGACTATCGTCCATCAAGAGTTGAGCGATAAAATAATAATCTGATGGTTTCCATAAAATTATACCTAAAGCCCATGACAAATTGTCATATTTCCCAGATTTTTGTGCCGATTTCCATTGGAGGAACACAAATATAGGTTGTAAATGATATACTAATCTGGGACAAGTAATCCAACTAGGACGAAATAACTTCTAAAAAGCAATCGACAGGCCTACACAACTGAGATGGGCAGCATTTAGGAAACTTAAGTAAATTTTTAAAGCGAAAATTCCGCAATATCTTAAAAATAAAGGGGTTTTACCAATCCATCCTTCCAGTATTTTTATGGCGCAGAGACGTGGAATTAAACAGCAGGCCTTAGACATCTAATAAAGGTCACCCAACATCTCATGGACAGATCCATGCTCGGAATGTCTCTATAGATAGAATCTGCATCCAGGATATTCAAAGAAGAACTCGAGTAGTGGAGGCTATCTAACGTATAATCACACTCAAGTGGCAATGAGACATATTTGTCGAAGAGACGACTGTTGACGCGTGTTAGAGTTGCGTCCAAGAACATGGTTTACCCCCTGTAAGTAAGACTGACGACATCAGAAGAATAGCGTGAGTAGTCTGGAAACGTAGGGTGGAGTATCGAGAAGGATGGAGACTCATGCGAGAGTTTTACGCTCAACAGAGGATGGTGCAACGATGTGTGCAAGCTTGTGTTGTTTTTGTTGATTTATCATTTTAAACTGAAGAAAATATTTTATATCTTAAGTGATGTATTAAAAATATCTGGATTTTTTTGTTCTTTTCCGACAAGTTGTATTCTTCTGTAAATATATACATAAATTTGTATATTTATTGCGTTAAATTTTACCTCGATCATTTTATTTTATTAAATAGAAACACAAAGCGCCACCCATAACAAGCAATTTCTAGGCAGAGTTTCTTCTAGAGTAAAAATGTAACATTCAATAAAAAATAATTGACGTTGAACAGAGATGTTTCTGCGACACATGTAGGACTATCGTTAATACAAGTAATATTACATTACTTACAAACAGTAATGCTTAGTCTTGACTAGATTCGATAAACATTCCCTAGAATATTATTATGAATACATTACATGTCATTTTTAATCTACCTAATATAAGATAAATGAAACAACCTTTTAAACTAAATCATTTTTTTGACTTACAACAATTATGGAAATTTATTACTTAAATTACGAGTATGTTAAATAAAGTAGTTAGTGAAATTATTTTATTTTACAGTTTTATTAAAAGCGACATGTTTCGCCTTCAACATAATAATGGCCTACTTCTTAATGACTTTTTGATTTTTTTTTTCTTTCCGTAATCGTTCCATATATGGAACATATGGCAACCACAAATTGCCCTCACTTAGTCATGTCAGCTGCCACTGTCCATTTCTCATTCTAGGACATGTCTGAATGTCCACTTGAGAACATATATGGTTCCCAACAACCTCCAGAGCAGAAGTCCGAGTAATTGAAAAAAGGATAGCTGCAGTATGCGAGGCATTTTTTTGGGTGATTTGTTAATCGTTTTTTTTTTTTTCGGAAAACGGGTGATTAGACCAGAAGTTCCCGAGGCTTAGACTATTTTGTCATAAGGGTCGTCCAAGCCCATAAAATATTATTTACAATTTAAAAATGATTTAGACAGAAGAAACTTTACAATCATAAGCCTGTTTTTCCTTATTCAGTAACTAATTCAAGGTATTAAATAAATTGACACTAAATAAAATTAATCTGCAGTGTCCACTGTGTCAGTATGAATGTGGTCAGTTATAAAATTAATATGGCAGTAATATATTCAATATTGGTAAAAATTAATGTAAAATTAATGAATAATTAACCCATAAAATGTAAACCAAAACTAATATATTGTTAATTACCATTCATTAATTATTTATTGCCAATTTTTTTTTCTACTGCCGATTGATATTTCTCTAATGAAAATGATTATTTTTAACTTTCTTGTGTATGTACAACTGACCGTTTGCTGAATAATTACTGAACATAAATTGAATTAAATACTGAAAAAAAAATACTTGCCAAAATTTTACTTATATTTCAATATTATTATTAACAAATATATCCCCGTTCCTACGGTATTGTTTTAATCTTTACATGTTTTAATTTATGTGTGCTCCTATGGAATAAGAACAATCTTTCTTAAAGAAAGAATAAAGTAAAACAGGTTGAGATACACTTATGTAAGGACATAAGGAAAAGCCATTAGCTTTTGAAAAACTATTATTTTGAAGCCACATTGTCGTCAATTGTAATTGATGGGTATGGCTGTCGTTTTTACGAGTGAGTTGCTAAGTGTCATAATATCCATTAGAAGATTGGAATGTTTTTTTCAATACTTTGTTGTTTGGTTGTAAATGTATAAATATCAAAGGGAAGGAACTACAAAGTTGTTGGAAGTTAGTAACATCCAACTTATTTTATACGTACTTTACAAGTATTATGAAATTGAGTGTGAATATTTTCATAATACCTTTTTTGGCTATTCGTGGATTTTTCTTTGGGCTCTTCGCAAACGTAATAACGTAACTAATGCCACGTAAATACATCACACATAAATGAAAACAACGTTACGAATTTTGTAATTTTTAAATTGATTATTTCATTCTATAAGTCCTTATCTCGTATCGATCATATATTTTTTGGAGAAAAAAAAAGATCATTATTAAAAACATTTTCTGGTCAGAATTCAAATCAACTTTTGGTCAGAATAAAATTAAATACTTGGTATGAATAAAAATATTAAAGGTTCAAATAAAATATTACAAGGTCAGATAAATTATTGTTCAATCAGAATAAAATGAATAAATGGTCAGAATTAGATTAGGTTAGGTTAAACTAGATTAGGTTAGGTTAGATTAGGTTAGGTTAGATTGACCAAATAATTTAAAATGTCACCAATGTCATTTGAATGACGACCATTTAATATAAATTAAGACTATGCAATATTTATCCTGCCCTCTGTAATTCTGACCAATACATTGTGACCATTTAATAATAAAAAATGCGCATAATCGTAAAATATTAAAAAAAACATTTTTTTAGGTTTATTTAAAAGCTTAATTTTAGCCATCAATGACCGCAAAAGTACGAGTCAATATTTTGTCTATAAGTTTACAAAATCGTACATTATAGCAGAGTTCGACTGTGATACAGCGGTATGTAAAGGGTCCGGCGAATAACTTTTTTTTTTTAAAACAGGCCGCAAAACATCGAGTGTAGCTTCGGCTGTGTGGCACGTAGCGCCGTCCTGTTTAAACCAAATGTTGCCAATATCCTTTTCTTCAATTTTTGTAAGCAAAAACTCATTCAACATGGCCGCGCCGCATGGAAGCGCCATTGATGGCGCTTCACGCACACTTTCTGCCACAGCAGCAATATTCTCGGGTGTACGCACTGTTTTTGGTTTTTCACGCTTTGGTTTATCGATGAAGATGCCAGTTTCTTTCACTCTTTTCACGAGATAACGAACATACGGAGCTGACGGTGATTCTCTTCTTCCAAAATCCGTACGAATTTTCGCACACATTCTGCAACATTACCATGATTTTCAAAGTAATGTCGCAATATTTTCCAGCGTTGTTCAAGCGTAAACACAACCATATTCGTTTAGCGGAAGGATAAAACTAATTATCTGTCGAATCAGACATGAGCTAAGTATTACCATTCACGAAATAAGTACTAGTTGAAAAAAAAATGTTAGATGGCGGACCCAAAGTTCAAGAGATGGCTTTTAATCCCATCCCGTCTTACTTTACTTCCGAGACAATCTCCCCAGTATCAGGGGGGACAATAGTCTGGTGACTGCTTGAGCTCTTGCCTCGCCTGAATTTGATGTCTCCGACTTTATACAAGTACCACTGCTGTCCATAAGTTTGCACTCTATCTGTACAGCTGTAGTTCAATACATCTACTTCCGAAGGAATAAACAAGTATTTCTTTCCATCCATCGATCGTTTACTAACGTGGAAAAATAATTACTTTGTAGATTTTCATCTCACACATTTTGCGAGGCTTGTCCATGTGATCCTAGCACACAACAGAAAGTAAGATATTCTCTAATGAAATGCAACATACATTAGATCAGGAGACGTGTTCTGTGTCGCCTGGGATTCTCTGCCATTTCTTGGGAGGACCTTCTGCACTGCTGTTTAATAAAAATAAATTTGCACTGTTGTTGTACTGTTGTTTTCCAATATACTCTAGTATAATACCGGAGGAATAAGTAAGTCTATCGTTTGTTTATTAACGTGGAAAAAGAATAACTTTGTAGATTTTCATTTCAAGCAGGACACGGAATATTTAGAGAGGCCTCGCTTCTTGCGACGCTTTTCCATGGATCGTAGCACACACAGTCATTCTCTAATGGATTGCATCATACGTATCGACTTACGTACTCTTGTAACATATTTTGCATCCGCCTTGGGAACGCTGGAGCGTCTTTTAACTCGATGCGCAAAATCTGGGACTCGCAGCTTTACTCAATCAAAACAAAGAGCCGTGTATACAATACCATTAGCCAATGCTGCCGTATAATTGTTTCGAGAGCAGATGCCTGCATAGAATACTAGGTAATAAATAACCTTGTGAGGAAGAATGAGGTGAGCAAGCGGACGACAACCTTCATCATACTACAGTCGGTCAAGAGACAAAGATGGACCTGGTTGGAACTTCCGATATATAACGCAGGAGAGCGTTAACTATTGTATAATTGCATTGTATTCAAGCCCCCGGGCTCGCGCTATTCTAGAAGTCCGTCGGGTACTATACATATAATATACTCGGAGGAGCTGCTGGAGGCAGAGCTTACATGGGATGGGGGGAAGAATAAGACGGCTGATAGAACTTTGTGACGGCATTTGGTGAATACCCCATGCTGAAGTTAGACAAGTTATAATGAGAGTTAGTGATCCAGCATGGTCACCGCCGTCAATAGAACCACAAACATGTGCTCCAGTTAGGAAATCGCTGAAGCGGTAAAAACACATGATGATGACTTGCAACAGCTTAGAGTAGATGTGTGAGGAGATATCATAGAGATAAGGCAGCTGTAGTAGACAATGCACTGTTTTGTTGAATGTATAAATCCGTCGCTGTTGCGCTGTTGGCGGTTTTCTGTACAGGCTTAAGTTTCGCGGTTTTCACCAATTTAACGTGTTTTCCAACTATCGGATACTGCAGGGGATAGATTGGCTGCCTGCGCGCCAAAGCCGCCCATGTTCGCATATTAATCCGATTAGCTAGTCCGGAAAGACATTAGATATAATACGTAACGATTCCCTCTGCGAAACAATTACTGCCACAACAAGAAAACTTTAATATTTTATTTTTTATTATGCAAACGCATTTGTAGGTGAGCTACATTTTTCATTACATTGTACGTGTTCAAATGAAAAATACCAATTCGTGTACGTCTATGAGTTGCTTTTGGTGGGCTTAGAATGTATTTCAATATTTTAATAATTTAAAAACCACTGAATATTTATATTGACACATAATTTTTTTGGTAAGAATATTTTTTTTTTGTTCAGGATATAAAATAAAATTATCATTTTTCATTATTTGACATGTTCTACATAGTTATGTTAACCCAAATCAACCTAACTTAACCTTACTCAAGCTTACTAACCATATTTAACATATCTTATTTTTTATTTTTTTATTCTGACCAAAATTTGATTTATATTCTCACCAGAAATCGATTTAAATTCTGACCATTCATTTAGTTGCCAATGTCAATTAAATTTAATAAATAATATTCAGAATTATTCTTGAAAATGGCTTCTCTACATATCGCCATATCGCAATATATTAAAATTGTGAAATCATTCTAAACATTCATTTATTAACATCATTGGTGCTAGTAAAATGTCTGTAAGAGTATATTAATCTTGGAAGTACACTAAATTCGTCTCGTAAATACCACCCATTAACACATTTACATAAATATTAGGCTGTAATCTAATGACGTTAGTGAATCAACTCACCACTTTTAACAATCATTAAAAATTGCACCATAGAATGCATAAAAAAATAATATTTTAGAGTTGTCAGTATTCTTATGTTTGTGTAAATATTTGAACGAATTTTAAATTAAAATAATTTTGTAGTGTAGCAAGTGTTTTACATATTTTTTAAATGCATCAAGGCTAAATCATTTCAAAATAAACGTTAACCAATTAAAGAACACTTGCCAAAAAATATAATAGATACGGTTATCGTTTGACAGTTAGAATGCGATACCTCTTCATGACTGCATTTCTGCGGAGGAATCATTTTGTTTATCTCTGGTCTAATTGAATCTGGTCTTGAATATCACAAAGGCTGTTGTTAGGACACGTTCATTTTTGGCCACAGGAATGGAAGTATTCCTTCTGCAGTTTGCAGTTGTTTAAATTAATAAATAATAAATATTTATATATATATATATATATTGATATCAGCTTGATATAGCTCCTTTGGGCTGATGCCGTAAAGCCCCGAAAAACGATCTTTTGTCTCTTATGTTTGTTCACTCGCCTGACATGCACATTTTTTTAATTTTTTTTGGGGGCCTTAGGTTCCGGGCCGGTCGCCTTGTACCTGCGCTCCTTGGGAGCACTTACCAAGGCATTGTTTTCAGAGTACATTCTCGTTATACAAGTAACTGGTTTTGGTGAGCAACACCACACATGGGTGTAAAAGTTAGTAGTTGAGACGTTAAAATTTGGACTTTTAGACTTCTTCGCCGAAGGTCGCCGCGAATACAGAAAATGCATGGTAGTTGGGCTCCGTAGATATGAGATCGATATATCCAAACGGTCCAGACTTCTGTTGGATTACGCTAAGGAGCCTTTGCCTCGCTAAATCTAATATTGGACAATGCCACAGAGCGTGTTCAGCGTCCTGCAAGGGGCTGCCGCATGGGCAGTCTGGACTATCAACGAGGCTAAACTTGAAGAGTTTAGCCTTAAAATTGCCGTGCCCAGTCATGAATTGACTAGTCCAGTGGCTTGGAATAAGCCACGGCATCTCCATTCTATCGAGGACAGAAGGAAAGAAGGAATATGTGTGTCTACCCTTGAGCGAGGTCGACCATCTGCTCTGCCATGCTGCGAGCGCCGCCAGTCTTACTTCTTTTTCGGTTTCTTTCGTGATCTTACCCTGCGGAGGATTGGGACAAGTGCCCCCGACCTCCGCAGAGAAGCCACGTCTAAGCAACGACATAGCGGCGCTCACCTGCACTTGCAGATCCAACGGCAGCACTCCCGCAAGGATAATCAATGACTCGGTGGCAGAGGATCGATAGGCTTTAGTAAGTGAGAGAAGTGGGGTTCTTTGACCGCTCAAGAGAATGCGTCTAATGAAGAGTAGTCGAGTGCGCTCAACCCAGCACCGCGCCGCATATGTCACGGTGCTGAGAAAGATCGCATCATACACTGTTTTAAGGGCTCGAAATTTGAGTCCCCATGAATTCCCCGTAAGGCGAGAAATACAGAAGAAAGCCTTCCGCGCCTTATCTACAACATGGCGAGCGTGAGCGGCGAAACTTCTTTACCATCCATGATTACGCCAAGGTATGTAACTTCTGTAGAAATTTTACTTTAGCACCTTGGAAGTAAATAGCTGGTGGACGTAGTGGAGATAATTTTCCCTTTAAAAGAATAGCTTCTGTTTTATGTGGCGCAAAACATAGTTTGTTTCGTTGGCCCCAGGATGAGATTTGGTTTAGAGCTTCTGTGGTTGAGCGCTCCAGTGAAGATCGACTATAAGCTTCTACTGTTAGGAGTGCATCGTCAGCGTATGCTACAACACCACATCCGGGAAGCAGCGGTAAGCTGAGGATGTCATCGAAAAGAATGTTCCAAAGCATTGGGCCAAGAACGGAACCCTGAGGATACCCTCTAGAGACGTTACGTGATATACGAACGCTTCCAGCGTCAGCGAAAATTTTACGGTTTTGGAAATAGCTCTGTAACAATGCGTATAGGTTACCGGGAATCTGTTGAAGGCGAAGCTTAGCCAAGACCATTGGCCACCATGCGTTGTCGAAAGCACCTGAGATGTCCAGAAGAACACCCAGAACGTAAGTGCACTTGGAGTCAGTTGTTGTCTTGATTGTCGTGAGAATAGCATCTTCCGTTGAGACTCCCGGTCGGAAGCCGAACTGTCTCTTGGAGATTGGCATATTTGAAGTGGCTAGATGTGATTCTAGTTTACTTACGACAATACGCTCCAGGATTTTGCCGAGGACTGGCAGAAGAGTGATTGGACGATATGCTTTAGGGTCGGTGCGGGGTTTGTCTCCGGATTTCGGAATGACTGTCAGAAGGCCCACCTTCCAACAGTCGGGGAAGGTTCCTGTTTGGATGCATAAAGAAAGAAGGTTTGTGATCTCTGGCTTGGCCATGAGCCAGACCATTTTGACAATACGATTATCAATACGATCTGGTCCTGGTGCTTTGCCAGGGTCAAGGGACGAGATTATTGTGTTGATTTCGATCTCTGAAGGACAGTGCACGAGGGCGTGTCAAGAGGAAGTGCCGATACACGCCTAACCTGCAACGCGTGATCGTCGTCTGAAAATGGGTCGTCCTTTGTGAGTAAGGAGTCCACAAGGGCGCCAGCCGTATCAATGAGAGTGGATGTAGGTGTATCACCCAAGAGCTGGGCGATACCACAGAGCGTGCGGCCTGGCTGTAAGCTTGCCTTAACTGCACGGAAAGCCTTTCCCCAAGGATCTGGATTAGATGTAGATGTTACGAATTGGTCGTTTGCGTCGTAAATGAACATAAGAAATAATGAGTTAGAACAAACGCGGAATACGACATAAACAACTTTGTGAAATGTGGAATGATATCAAACATCATATTACTGTACGGATAACACATCGCTTTGATGTATCAAGCTGTATAAAAACTACACACAATCTAAACTGTGTTATAAAATACATGCAAAATGAAAGATTCATAATCAGTCCACTCTTTAACGTAGGCATTCCGCATTAAAGACATACTGTTTATCTTTTATTCTCGTATGGCGAGCTATGGTGGTAAATTTATAGCAGCTCAGTTATGTCAGCTGCTATAATCTCTGTTTTACTCTCCGTTACTGAAGTACCGCCGAGATGATACTGATGATTTATTCCACCATCCAGCGGCGTTATACCGGACAATAAAGTCCCTCGATGATGCAAATTCATCATCATTATCATCATCCTGTGTCCGTCCATTACTGAATGTAGGCCTCCCGCAGAAGACATCTTGCAAGGGGTCGGCCAACTCTCCGTTTGCCAGTTATTGGACGCCACTCCAACACTTTTCTTCTCCATCGGCCGTGGTCTCTTCCGACATATATGCCCTGCACATTGCCACTTGGTAACTTTAGTTATTTTTTGAATATCCTCGTTTCGGATTATATATTTTAGTGACACTTCGAGCATAGATCACTCGTTGGGTGACCTTTATTTTATGGGTAGGACTTCCAAGAAAAATTTGAAGAGCCCGAAAACTTGAAAATACTATAGCAATTGTATATTAGATATATTTTAAGCGATTTGTTAATTATATATTTTTTAATAAGATCGGGTGATTAGTCCGACGCTCCCGAGGCCCCGTAAATACTTGTACTTTGTAAGTACAGGAAATCAAATAAGTGCAGAAGCCACTTCTCAAGAAATAATAAACTCAATTAAAAATATCTTTGCGAATATCTGAAATCATAATAGGAAAGTCGACGGGAAATATTCCAATTAGCGAAACTTCAGCACACTTACAATGTACTAATAGAAGTCTCACTAATTAGAAAAAGGAAGCTTTCTATGCAGAATACGATGATTCATTATAATAAGATGCAACTGTTATTGCTTTATAATAAGCACGATACTCTTAAAATAAGTTAGTAAGTAAAGTTAATTAAGCACCAATTAACGAAAAGCAAAATATTATTTAACTTCATTATGAACTTATCGATAGGCGTATACAACTGGGATGGGCAGCATTTGGAATACTAAATTACATTTTTAAAGCGAAAATTCCGCAATGTCTTAAAACTAAGGCGTTTAACTAATGCATCCTCCCTGTATTAACTTATGGCGCAGAGACGTGGAATCTGACAGCAAGTCTTACCTATAAAATAAAGATCACCCAGCGTGCTATGGAGAGATCCATGCTCGTAGTGTCGCTAAAAGATAGAATCCGAAACGAGGAAATACGCAGAAGAACTCAAGTAGTGGATGCTACCCAACGAATAGGCACACTCAAGTGGCAATGGGCAGGACATATCTGTCGAAGAGACGACGGTCGATGGGGAAGAAAAGTGTTGGAATGGCGCCCAAGAACTGGCAAACGAAGCACTGGCCGACTCCCTACAAGATGGACTGACGATATAAGAAGAATAGCGGGAGTGACCTGGATGCGGAAGGCGGAGGATCGAAGAGGATGGAGACTCATGCGGGAGGCTTACGTTCAACAGTGGACGGACATAGGCTGATGATGATGATGAATTTATCATTTACTAGCGCATTGTATCCGGCATTGCTCGGGGCAGGAGAGAAACAGTTTTATTTTTAATAATATTTATTAATTTTTATTAATTACAACAAAATATTACCTTCCCTTACGATTAGATTTCTGATCAGGTTTCTTTATTTTCATTTTACAACTCGATGTAACCCTATTTTAACACTATACAGTCCGCGCGCTACGCGATTAAGCTTACACTGGACGTTGACTGTTTTTTTAAAGAATTGCTTACAAAAAAAAACGCATTAATTCGCAAAATTCATACATATATATTTATTTTTTTTGTAAACGCATGCAGGAGACTACACCCGGTCAAGACCACTGCGGAAACGTGTGTTGTGTTCGTGTTTGTGTGTGGGTTGGGGAGATTGCAAGAGTATATTTATCTGTTTATTGAAGAGATCCAGATTGTATGAATGAGGAAACACAGACGCTGGAAGAGCATTCCATAGTTTACCGGTGGCATTAAGGAGCTTTGAAAACTGCCAGTTCTTGATCGACATATATTAACCGTGTATGGACGTTCAGCAAGTGTAAGACGAGTTTGTCGGCTGTGGGTGGGTGCAGGAGTTTGTAAAAATAATGCCGTGTTATTTGTGTGTGGTTTTTGTTGTTGCAAGTCCAACTATTTGAGTTGAGTATCCCGACACTTGTTCTGAGTATGAGGTCATTGACACTAAATGTGTCAATACATTTACAACGCCCCACTTATATGTTAGTACTTCAATAATGAATTAAAATGTGAAATATTTTGTAATGTTATTGAAGGAAAAATAAAGAATTGAATTAATCATTGAGATTTGTAAAATTGCTGATAGTTTCTTTCATTTTCATGTCACGAATTCAAAATCAAATACAACGTAGTCACAGTAATTTTTTTTTTAAACATTACTAGGCATTAGCACCTTCTTAGTAAATTTATTACATACATTTTTTTCATTCGACCAACAGACTTCGGACCGGAGTATGCAAGACGAGGACACAAATGAAAGCCTGGAAGTTTTACAGCGGACCGACTGAATGTGACTGCGGCGTGGAGCAGACCCTGTCACAACTTCTGGAGTGTGCGCTGTGTCCGACTAGCTGCACCCAGAAACACCCGATGATGGCCGGGAGCATGACGCCATCGACGTCGCCCACTTCTGAGAAGACAGGATCTAACCCTGTTGTTTCCGACACGATTATATATATTTATTATTTTAATTCAAATATATTTTACAATAAATATAATCAATGACATACGTTTGTAAAAGAAACGTCTTTTTGTAAAAGAATATGAGTGTGCCCATAATTATGAAAGTGGCATTAGTCATATATCTTTCCTTTAGACATATTTAAACTCTTGCGTTCTGATATTGCTAGAAAACGGACGTAAGTGACTAAATAATGTTGCATAAAATACTATATTAAGATTTACAAAATGTATATTGGATGAAGATTATATTCACAATAATGCGAACAGAAATAAATAATTAACTATTTTTTTCATTTTATTGACTTACGCCACTTTCATAATTATGGGAATTACAATTAATAAATTTAACTAAGAGGTATTATTTTTAATGTTTTTTTTTCTTTCTTTAATTGGTACATTAAGCAGGTTTATTTTGTTTATTTGGAAAAAATAGCTTATAAACTGATATTGTGGCTTTTGGGTAACCCTGTGCGGCGAATTTCTTTTAACCAATATTTCGACCGCCATTGCAGGAGTCTTCTTCAGGATTGATGATTTAAGTGATTGCCATCTGACACAAACTCACAATTAAATCACAACTAAATCATCAATCCTGAGGAAGACCCCTGCAATGGCGGTCGAAATATTAGTTAAAATAAATTTGCCACACACGGCTAAACCCAAAAGCCACAATATCAAACCTGGCCGTGAAAACCTAAGAAGTTATTTAGCTTAAAAACTGATGAATAAATCTACAAAAATACGCCGCAACCAAATGCGTTAAAGCTGATCCACAGTAGGATTTTAAAAATATGTTCCAAGGATTTGTAACGTGATTGACTCGCGAACATGTTCGCTAACCTGTAGCTTTGTTTGTCCGAGCACGCGTCTGTTGCGTTGCACGCTTGCGGCAATTGTCCCGTGCTATCGCGAGCCTTGTCCCCGGCGCATGATCGTGTCGCCACCTGTCAAAGGTTCCACTACACGGCGAAATTAGTTGAGTGCCTCAAATTGGCTCGAATCGCCGCCAACTCCAGCGTTTGCCATGTCGGTAAACCCCCGACAACCGACGCGCCATGATCGCCGGAATTAACGCCGCTTTGGCAGCAATATGCAAGTACTTTGAGTACTTTCTACAAACACAGGCGATGCGCTGCCATGTATGTTGAATTTGCACCCCGGCAAACACTGCAGACGGCTTATTATCGAGTACTTGCATATGTCATTAATCGCGGTAAACATCACATAAAATTATTTAGATTTTTTCGATCTATAATTATTGGGGGAATTCCATAATATCAGATAAGGGTCCGCCAAATAACATTTTTTTTTAAAACAGGGCGCAAAACATCGAGTGTAGCTTCGGCTGTGTGGCACGTACCGCCGTCTTGTTGAAACCAAATGTTGCCAATATCCTCCTCTTCAATTTTTGTGAACAAAAATTCGTTCAACATGGCCGCGCCGCATGGAAGCGCCATTGATGGCGCTTCACGCACACTTTCTGCTAAAGCAGCAATATTCTCGGGTGTACGCACTGTTTTTGGCTTTTCACGCTTTGGTTTATCGATGAGGATGCCAGTTTCTTTCACTTTTTTTACAAGATAACGAACATACGGAGCTGACGGTGATTCTCTTCTTCCAAAATCCGTACGCAATTTTCGCACACATTCTGCAACATTACCATGATTTTCAAAGTAATGTCGCAATATTTCCCAGCGTTGTTCAAGCGTATACACAACCATATTCGTTCAGCGGAAGGATAAAACTAATTATCTGTCAAATCAGACATGAGCTAAGTGTTACCATTCACGAAATAAGCACTAGTTGAAAAAAAACGTTAGATGGCGGATCCTATATAAATAAAATATTTTTTAGAATTTATTCCACAATATATTTTTTTGACGACATGCTTCAGCCAGGTCGAATGGTCATTTTCAATTCAGTTAGTAAAGTGAGTGTTGCCTCTATATCAGCGGTGGGGAACTTTTTTAACCATTACCCCAATATATTTTTGCGTAAGTCGATATTACCCCATATTTTTTTTGCGTAAGTCGATATTACCCCAAAATATTTTTGCGTAAGTTGATATTACCCCTTCTCGCCATTTTGAAAAGAAGACAATTAATGTATATTTGAATAAGCATTATTTATTGAATTCATTTACACAGAAAATAACAAAAAATTACATGAAAATAGTAAGTTTTATGAAATAGTAAACTAGAAAAATTTCCTTATTACCCCAAAAAACATATTTTTACCCCATTTGGGGTAATTTACCCCGGTTCCCCGACCGCTGCACTATATCAAGCAAAGAGTGAGTGAAAAGGTGGATATGAATTATGTGATGGGTACATGTGTTTTGGAAATCATTAATGTATAAGGGAATTCATTGATGTCACAACAAAATAATTAGTATGTATTAATAATATTTATTATGTAATAATATGTATACATATTATTTTGTTGTGACATCAATGAATTCCCTTATACATTGATGATTTCTAAAACACATATACCCATCACGCAATTCATATCCACCTTTTCACTCACTCTTTGCTTTATATAGAGCCACTTTACTTCACTTTACTAACTGGCTTGAAAATGGCCATTCGACCTGACTGAAACATGTCGTCAAAAAATATATTGTGGAATAAATTGCATATATTTTTTCATTTAAATCTGATATCACATAAAACTCAATTTAAATAGTTTCATTCCTGACTGCTTTACCAGATAAATTATACTTACTAGAATCCGTTCTTTTATAAAGGTTCAAATGCGTAAAATCACTGTAAGTAGGTCCAAGCTCTTACTTATTGAGTCAAACGTGTTTAACGTTAAAAACTATAAGAAATACAAATTGTTTTGGCAACTATCTATGCTATATTTTATTGCGTATTCTAATATAATAAATAATATCATTGACTTTAAAATTTAGTTTGGAAATGAATGTGAGTTTGTATTTTTTGTGTAAGAATATACTTTTTCAATAATTAGTAAAACAGTTCTGTATTGTGGTGGTTTTTATAGCCCGCCAACTGTCAGCATACACATATTTTTCTTGAGAATATGTGTAACATGATATGTGGTGTGATCTTAAATTTACTGTCCCAATTAAGCAGTAAGTAAAATGAGGCATAAAAATACATATCAATCTCATGACCGCTATGATATATAATTATATAGCTAGGCATCTGTAGGCATGTCCTATATATATAGATGCCTTGAAATAATTAAAGACATGGTACCTGGTATTTATAATCGTCAAGATCAGATCCTTATCCTTTATTATTCAGCTTTTGATTTTGCTTTTGCTTTGGCTTTTGCTTCTGAGAAGTTAAGGTTGTCTTATTAAGAGAACTAAAAATCTTGCATTGGAATTCTTAAAACGGCATCAAAACGCTAGTAAGTGTAAAATATTTTAGGTTTAAAAAATTGATAATAATCAGAATAAAATTTGATCAATTGAAAAATAAATTAAGAAAAAATTAAAATAATCAATTGATTGTCGTAATAAAAAAATGTAATTCAGAGTTAGGCCCAAGAACTGGCAAACAAAGCATTGGCCGACCTCCTACAAGATGGACTAACGATATAAGAAGAATAGCGGGAGTGACCTGGATGCGGAAGGCGGAGGATCGAGAAGGATGGAGACTCATGCGGGAGGCCTACGTTCAGCAGTGGACGGACACAGGCTGATGATGATGATGAGAGTTAGGCTACATTTAAGATTCGGTTAGATTTTGTATGCCAAAACAACTCTGACTAAATGATTATAAAAAAATTACAAATTGTACTTCAAATTCTATCCAAATGTTATTTATAAATTTTAATTAATTTTAATTTAAAAATTATTAAATTGAAAATATCTAGTTTTGATTGGAGGCTGAAACATGTAATCATTTAAAATAAATGTGAATCAAAACTAGTTGTTTTTTTTTTAATAAAATTAATTTAAAATGATAACTATTCAATTTCACCGAGTATTGTCGGTTGATAACCTTAATGTTGATTAAAAGTTATTTATTCAGACCCCCGTATTCTGATCGATAAAGGAATATTATATCAAGAACATTTAAACGAATTTAAGATCAATGTGAAGAAATTCAAACTAACATAATGAAAATTACGACGTAAACTTTCTAACAAACTAATTCAAGATAAAGAACTTCAAATTACGAGTACACGTATTTATATTGATTGAATTTCTTTTTCACGGCTGCAAGTTTTACTTTCTTTTGACTGCGCAAACATGCAAATTGAAAATATTGAAGAATCCTAAAACTTAATCATTTTAAAATATCTCATGATTATGCAGTTTTGCAAGTTGTCAGTCGGCAATTTAAGCTTCTTAAAGAAGTGCATTTTTCATAAGGTGATCAGTAGTCTCGCTAGAGCCAGTGAGCCGGGATTGAGATTTAAAAAAAACTTATGACATGTTACGTTTCGAAAACTTACAGTCAGGAAAAAAGACAAAACTTTCAAAAAGACAGAAAGACGGAGACTCATCTCAGACCAGTTTCACATCTTTAAGTTTTCTTGAAGGCTTTCATAATCATTAAACATTTTAAATATATTATTTAATTTAAGAAAACTCAAGTGATAATTTTGTATATACTATATAGTATACAAATTAATAATTAAACATACTTAAAATTGGCATGATTTCCGACTATTTAAGAAAATAAATTATATTTACTAGAATTCGTATATGGACTTTTGGTTTAAGCATCTGAAAAATAGTTTGATATAGCTCCTTAAGGCTGATGCCGAAAAATAGTTTGAAATAGCTCTTTAAGGCTGATGCCGAAAAATAGTTTGATATAGCTCCTTAAGGCTGATGCCGAAAAATAGTTTGATATAGCTCCTTAAGGCTGATGCCGAAAAATAGTTTGATATAGCTCCTTAAGGCTGATGCCGAAAAACCTCGAAAAACGATATTTTGTTCGTTCGCCTGACATGCACATCTAATGTTTGTAATTGTAGAATGTTAAACGGTGTTTTCATACGCCAAAATATTTGTTATGACATTTCCTGTTGGTACCACTGTCATCTTGAATTCGCTTTTTTCTGCAGCCACAGTTGGCACCGCCGAGATGTCAAGGCGCGCCGTTATTTGACAGTTGAAGAATGAATCGCAGCCGTTATAGCGCGCGCGCATAGGGCGTTCGCTATAACGGGCGACGTTTTTTAAAAATAAACGCGTATAGTGAATCAAAATCAAGTTCTTTATATTGTGAACCTGATCCTGCATCCCTCATCCAGTAAAATGATATCCAAATAAGGGAGGATATCACAATTATTTATGTAAATAATCAAGGATAATTCAATACATTTTTTATTAAAAATATTTTGTAAGATATTATTGATCGATTGTTTTATTGCGTTTGCCATTAAATATGTGAAAATAATAATTTACACACACATGAAGAGTGAGATGAAAGCAAAGTATTGGGAGACCGTGGCAACATCGAAAAGGATGTTACAAACATTCCTTGAGAGACATTGTGCCTTTCAGGCGTGGCAGACACGTCTTTGCAAGTGTATTGATGCAGGGGGAGAACATATTAAAGAACTATTATATATAAGCATTTGACAAGGTTCGACCAATGAATCTATTTTTCTCATAAAATACACATAACTTCTGTGTATAACAAAAATGATGCAAGTAATTAGCGTCAAAGAATATACACAGCTATTTATTTAAAAAAAGAATACTATCGTTAAGACATAATATGAATGAATTAAATATACTTTTTGCGCTTAATAACTTAATAAAATGTCATCCACAGACGGTATCAATTATGACAAATAGACGGTTCACGAGTCACGACGTCATCCCGGGATACACCACGGCTCATGAATATTAATCCCGTCGGGTTTCGAGTACATTCTTGGACTGCGCGTGGGCGAGGAGCGTGTCAAGTCCAGTGGATGGTAACCGATGTCCTGCAAAAAGGTTCCAGGTCTACTGATCTCTAGCCCTTAAACTGCCAAAAGCGTCTTAAGACGCATATTTTTCTGTGAACGGAGCGCCGCTCATACAAAAATTACGTGTTAAGACGCGCCGTTTTAAATGAACAATCAACAATGCACAATGAACAATTTATTGTGTGATTATGGATAAATGACTGCACGACTGGCGCGCTCTTCATTTATTTGGTAAGTTTTATAAATAAACTTTATTACACTTTCAATACTCCATGGAGACTCATGCGGGAGGCCTACGTTCAACAGTGGACGGACACAGGCTGATGATGATGATGATGACACTTTCAATAAGGATATGTTTAGAAGGTTTTATTTTTGTCGTAAAATTCGCGGCGTGCTGAGTACCGCCATACATGTACCTGCCGGCAGGTAAAAGGCTAGAAGCAATAAGTATGGATAACGATATCGCCTCGAATATTGATATATTCCACTTGAGAGAAGCCCAGTTTCGACATGAGCTCCACGAATTTATTTATCAAAGTAATTTCGTGGAGTCTTCTGTTTAGCGGGCTCCGGGACTTTTTAAATGATCCTATTATTATTGTGCTATTTATAAATTGTTATTTATCCTGTATCCTGTTTTAGAAATGAATTAAATATTGTTATTTGTAATGTTTCTAAAAGAAAAATAAATTGAAATTGAAATAACTTACAAGTATGCACGTCACGTCACGAACAATAAGATTCTCAGGATAATCAAGGAAGATAGGCACCTAATAAGAACCATCTCAGAGAGGCGATCGGTCACATCATGCGCCACGATGGTCTTCTTTACGACATTGTGGAAGGAATGGTTGAGGGTAGAAACTGTAGAGGGCGCCCTAGACGGGAGTATTTGCAGCAAGTGTTCGAGGACATGAGTTGCATTTCTTATGCTGAGCTGAAGAGGGTTGCGGAGGACCGAGAGGAATGGAGATCGAGATGCAAGATTCTGTTGCTGCAAACCAATCCACCGGATTGATACTACGAAGAAAGACAAGCATGCACTTTTAGTGATTTGTTGATATAATAAATGTCATACTATGTTTCCATTTTTTTTTTTCGTTTTTACCGTTTTATTTTAAATATATGGGTGTAATTTGACGTCCTAAAGGGCGGCTCAACCCAAGTCTAGGCTTAAAACGTCGGGTTAATGATCCCAATGTCCTTAAAAAAACGATTAGTAAATTACCAAAACATATGCCTCGAATACTACAGCAACCCTTTCTTCAAGTACTCGGACTTCTGTTCTGTAGGTTGTCGGAAACCATATCCTAGTATGTTCCCAAGTGTACCTTCAGGTACAGATATGTCCTAGAACGAGACATGGACTGTTGCAGCTGACAAAGCTATGCGGTGGCATTTGTAGTAACCACGTGTTCCATATATCGATATCCAACGGAGATTAAAAAAATAAAAAATAAAAGATTTCTGAGCTCTAAAACACCCTCGGTTGGTGTGAATTTGATCCCTCACCCGTAAAATTCCAGTCATACCCTATTTATTAAAATTGGTGGTAGGCGAAAGTCGTCCCGCGAAGACCACCCATTCATAGTAAAATTCCTATAATAATAAGGATGATGCGTGAATCTCGGACTGTAGTCTATAACGTTGGCGGATCAACACTCCACATCCAGCACTTAGCCATATTCACCATGGTAGGCGTCATAGAATTCAACACATGAGACATCAAAATTACTATATTACCATCTGTCAGTATTCTCCTGTATGCGCTTACATAAAAAAAATATGGAAATAAGAAGATTGGATTGACGCGTTGAAAAAAGAATTTTATGTATAGTATATGTATATTTAAGTAATAATGGAAATAAGAAGATTTATTCTTTACGAGAGAACACTCAAAATAAGTACACATTACAAAAAAACGAACTTATTTTATCTAATTAAAAATATAAAATGTGATTAACCTTCATCCGCCCAGTGGTCCCGTAAGGGACCGCAGATTTGCGTCGTTCAATGCCCTAGCAGGCTAATTTTTGTAATGTTTCGTCGGACAACTATTATTACAAATGAATGTAATCCGATTGTGAAATGAACCATAAGCACTTCTGTATGGGACCGTAGGGCATTGAACGACGCAAATCTGCGGTCCCGTAAGGAAACCACTGGGCGTTTAAAGGTTAACCTTTCCCCTGCCAGACCAACTGTGCAAGAAAGACCCCCATAGGCCAGCCGTTTTCAATTTCAGAAAAGTCATTTTACAAAATCATCAAGTGCTTAATATAATGTTATTTAATGTAAACTTACCAAATTTGGGGGGTTGTCACAAATTGTGTAGTTTAATAATGATCTGGCGAGTTAACTCGTCCGTGGCCTGGCGGGACCTAACGAGTTTGGCGAGTTAACTCGTCCGTGGCAGGGAAAGGGTTAAGGCACTCATACTTGCTTTTGAGTTATATCTGTGGAGAAGTTTCTTCAAACGTATTTCAGAAATTGTAATTAATGTATTGATAACTCATCTACAAAAGGTGAGTTATCAATACATGCGCCACACACAAAATGTGGCGCAACTTTTATTTCGCAATGTTTGTGTTGCGCATACTGTCTGGAATGAAGTGCTCCGGAGCATCGAAAAGGTTATGCTCCACTGATGTAGACAATGGAACTAATAATGTATTGCGGGCGCGACGACTGACGTACACGCATCAGGACACCTCAGTTCTCTCAATAGGCTAAACCCGCTCCCGATGTGAATCATATCATTCTCTTTATGGCGCGTCCGCCTTCAATGCCTGCTCCTTCCATGTCCGCTCTCTAACCCGGAGCATATGTTTGCCACAACTTACCTTCATGAAGCTCTTTCAAACGACATAGCTTTCGTTTGGAATCTGTCTTACGTCATGAAGCTACAGAGCGTATTATATAGCTAGTTTTCAACGGCCTTTCATAACGACGAAGGCCTGGACGCTTCTTTTTATGTAAACATATACAGGATAATATCGACAGATGGTGATAGTGATTCTGAAGTCTCATCTGTGGAATTCTATGATTCATATGGCTAAGCACTGCATGTGGAGTATTTATCCGCCAACGTTATTATTATTACAGGAATCAGGAGCAGACCCTGTCACACCTTCTGGAGTGTGCGCTGTGCCCGAATAGTTGCACCCAGGAAGACCTGATGATGACCGGGAGTAACGCCATCGACGTCGCCCACTTCTGGGTAGACAGGATCTGACCCAATTGTTTCCGACACGATATATATATTACAGGAATTTACTATGAATGGGTGGTCTTGACGGGACGATTTTCATCTGCCTCCAACTTTGATTAATAGGATGTGACTGGCATTTAACAAGTGAGGGATCAAATTCACACCGACCGCAGGTATTTTAGAGATCAGAAATCGATTAAAAATCTTCTTTTTAATCTCCGTCGGGGATCGAACCCGCCTTTGGCTTGCCAAGCAAACCGCATTCGTCGTATGATCTCCTGGAGCATCCGGAATTAACACTAAGCATATTAAAATCTTGCATTCCCCTTTATTGACATGCGCCCAGAACTTTGCACATTCATTCTTCACGCAGTTACCAGTTAAGCAATACAAATTTCACTTCGATACACTTCTTCGCAGCGTGCATAAAAAATCCCCGGACGACACAGAAGCATATAAACTAACAGTGTATTTTATTCAACTCTACGTGTTTTCACCATTCTAGAATGCTAACTTATAATGTGATATGTGAAGCTTCGGGAGGCAGAGCCGACTTGAGACTAGACGGAGGCCTAACAGAACTTTATGACAGGAATCCTATGCATTCATATGTTTCAAATGGAGAGATGATATGGCATAAGAACTTACTGCATTACATTGCTGGGCCACATTACTTAAGAATAATTGTAAATTAGTCGTTATAGACATTCTACAAAGCTCCAAAAAAAGTCAAAAGTACTCAAAATTTAATATGTACATTCAAATTCACAGCAAACATCGGCTTATAAGACGTGAAGAAATCGGAGTATAATAAACGGCGGACGCTGAGAGTTGTATAAAACCGCATTTTTGGCAAACAGCGGTTTTGATGAGATTTCAAATATCCATATACTCGTATTTCATATTGTCATTACTTGTTACTTATATTATATATATTATAAGCGATGGGTCAAATTGCAAGTTCATTCACATAATTGTAATATTTATATAAGTTTACACTAGTAATGAATGCTTCAGTCTCGAACCTTAATGCACCCAAACTGTCAAAATCTCGATTTTGTCAAACAATAGAAAAGCATTACAACAGATATGTTGTTACTTATAACGGATAAATCAAAGAAACGGGCCGCTTTTTTGTAGTTATATAGTGACCATAAACTGCATCAATGGTTTTTCTACTTTTACGCTTAATTTATATTGCTATTCTTATACATATATGTTTGGCTGATTGTAAAAATCATTAGCATCAAATAAACTAAATTAAAATGAAACATTTACAAACCGACAACGTTCATTCAAGCTGTACAAGTCAAATATCCAGATTGTGGGCGTCCCTGTCAAATGACAAAGGACGGGAAACTCACTGCCAATGGTTTTCCCGAGCGATGCTCTGACGGTCAATATTATTTCAACCTTTCGATTACAATTGTTTTCATTCAACAAACTGTGCAACGCTTCCAATAATTGCATCTTTGTTTGCGGAAATTTGTGCTCCGGAGTTTTACAGGCATTTGATATTCCACGTAAAAATACACAGAACAAAGTTTAAAATTAACGAATTTTCACCCGTCAAAACATTTAAATTGATATAGCATTTTTTACATTTTGACCAAACGGATTTCGCTTCCGTTTTTCAATTTTTAATGCGAAACGTAAAACATGATATTCGCAAAGCTTGAATATTTTTTTGATGAAATAAAAAGATAATTTTATTGGTCAGAATATCAAATTTTAATTATATTATATTATTATGGATATTGCTCTGAATGAAACTTGCCGGGAGGTAACGGGGGGCCTAAAACCAACCCCAATATCAAAGCTATATAAACTCTCGGACATCGCCCCACCAAACATACGGCGAGAAGTGACTACCAAGAAGAAGCTCACCAAAGCAACCCACAACGCACTCCACCCTATGTTTGGGTATCAAAATATAAACACACGGCTCAAATTAAGAAGAATTTTCCTACAGTCGACAACGGAACTGGTGATACCTGAGGCCACCCTGCGGCTGAACATGTGGAGAAGCGCAACTGAGGGGAATACTTGGATTGCCCCGAAAGAGGACCTAGCCCCTGGACATGACCAAGGGTGGTATATATGGAGGTCCCTTAACAGACTTCGGACCGGAGTATGCAAGACGAGGACACAAATGAAAGCCTGGCAGTTTTACAGCGGACCGACTGAATGTGACTGCGGCGTGGAGCAGACCCTGTCACACCTTCTGGAGTGTGCGCTGTGCCCGAATAGCTGTACCCAGGAAGACCTGATGATGGCCGGGAGTAACGCCATCGACGTCACCCACTTCTGGGCGGACAGGATCTGACCTTGTTTCCGACACGATTATATATATACTGAACATTCTCGCATATGATGAAAAAATAATAAAGTCAAATAAACTAACGTGTTTCTCAATTATTACCCTGTTTCATTACATTAACTCCTTCGTGTATAATAAATAACAAGCATTTATAATCCGTCTTTGATAATATGCTCTGATCTTTTGCTTTAATTTTTAGAAAGTTTATTTCAAAACTTAAATGCACTTTTCAACCACACATTCGCAATTTAATTTCACTTAACAACTGGCAACTTCTTTGCCAGCAAAAATTTACTCAAAATATGCATCGATTGACAAAACGAGTAGAAAATGGGGATAGAACAAGAATTATTAGCAAGTCAACGAGACATCTGAACATTGAGACAAAACCCTGCATTAATAAAAAACTATATGAAATATCTGATATATTACTTTACTAGAAAATATATTACAGTCTATATGAATAACCCTAAAATCGGTTAACAAATACACCAAAAGGCGCCGAGCTTAAAATATTAAAGTACATAAGAGTATATGTTGCTATCGTGATATTTACCGACGGGTATTAGTGGTTAAAGCCTTTGCCTTCCAAGCTGAAGGTCGTGGATTCAATCCCCGACAGAGATATTAAAAAATGGATTTTTAATAGATTTCTAAGCTATAAAGATACCCCCGGTTGGTGTGAATTTGATCCCTTACCGTAGAATTCCAATCATAGCGTATTAATCAAAATTAGTGTTAGGCGAAAGTTGTCCCGTGAACGCCAACCATTCATAGTGAATTTCTATAATAATTGGATGATGCATTAATGTCAAGATGTAGTCTATGATCAACACTTCGCATGCAGCGCTTATGCATATATGTAGAATCGTTAGCGTCATAGAATACACAGATGAAAACTTCAGCATCACTATCACCATCTGTCGATATTTTCTTGTATTTTTTACATAAAAAAAAACATTGTACGATATCACGATACGCATATGTAGCAAATCTGCTTGCTCAAGTTACGAGCATATCACGATACAATCTATTATAACTGTGGTATCTCAAGCTACGTATCCGCGGTAATTGTGGTACAAGTGAGACAAATCCTCGCGCTGCGGGCTGCACCTGTTGGTCGGGCCCCTGGGGGACTCCCCCTCGGGGGCGCCACATCAAAGCCGAGCTAATCAATTGTGAAAGGGGCCGAACCCCTGCAAACAACCAGGGCCGAACCAGGCTCGACTTGAAAATCACACACTGCATACTAAATTCATAGCCATTCTTTGGTAAGCGGATCACTCTGGGCGGAAACACTAAAACTGTTTGCATTTCGAGAATCTCAAATTAAGAATTTTGCGATACGCGTAATTTAGTATTTGCATTCATTAATGTACGAATTCAATCGAATAATTTGTAATAATTCATAAATTTTGCAACTTTGTTTATCATTTTGTATTAACACATTGTTTGCGAGAGACTTATTGATACGTTTTTTTACGTCTGGTGCTCAAATGCGGCAAATGTAGTAAGCTGGTGGTGGACGTCGGGTAACGTTATAATACGTGTTGCGTAATAACGGACTTTGTTGCTAAATCGTATATCTTACTTCAAACTACACATTTAACTCACAAATTTGTAATTATTAGGCTTTAGTTTAAATTTATTCATAAATTATGAAAAGAAAAAAAAAATACTACAAATATGCAATTTTTTGTGTGCTCGAAGAAACCTTGACGCAGATCCCGTTGGCTTGATTTTTTTTGACCGTCAATGCGCAATAATTGTTTTCAACTTCTACAGAGAATTGGGGTTCTTTCTACCTCACGAAGGGATGAATGGTATAAATGTTTTGTTCGTATTTCTACCAAATATTTGTGTTTATGTGAAGTGTTACTTTAAAGGACGTGTTTTGTTTTTTGTTTACCATCATTTTATCATTGCTGCACAATAAGGTAAGCTAAATTTAAAATTTTACTAAATTATTGCGAATATATCAAAAGTTATAGACATTTAAAAAATTATAAAAAAACTCGCGCGCGAACCCAAAAATCGCCTGCGCCAGGCTGCAATCAGGATAAGACAATGCCCGCAAACAATCAATTTAAATATTAACAAAATTAAAAATAATTAGTTTTGTTTCACATTTGTAAATGACTTTACACGTTTTGAATGAGCAATGGCGTAACTCTAAGCTATAATATAGGTAAGGGATGTACAGTATTCTTCTTTTACAGTTTTTCAGTTAATACACACATATTTAC
This sequence comes from Glossosoma conforme, assembly GCA_022606575.1. Classification (NCBI taxonomy): domain Eukaryota; kingdom Metazoa; phylum Arthropoda; class Insecta; order Trichoptera; family Glossosomatidae; genus Glossosoma; species Glossosoma conforme. The sequence continues at coordinate 262,149 of JAGTXR010000400.1, forward strand.
AGGAATCTTTAATAATTAATGTTAAAGATATGTTAAAGATATGTGAATAAATTACTTCGACTGCACCTTATGAAATAATTTGTGTGGACTTTCTAACTTTATTGGGTAGACGTATTGGAAATTTATGTTTAGGAATTATATATACAATATTTTTAAAACCCGAACGAGAGACGACCGCCGTAGTAACCGAGGCAAATTTTAGTGATTAGTTAATATGATTTTTTTAAGTGGTCAACGATAAGTCTGACGCTCCCAAGGCCTATCCATTTGTTCCTAAGTAGCGACTCAACGTAATGGAACATATGATCACAAATTGCTACTATTCAGTTATGTAAGTTGCCACTGTCCGTGACTCGTCACAAGATATCTCTGTACCCGAAAGTCCATCAGTGAACATACGAGTGCAGGTACCCTTCGAATAACACGAAAGTCGGGACCGTGTTATTTGGAAGCGTGTTATACAGGGTGGTTATCTCATACAAAATATGGGCTTAGTTCTTTAACTTCAGATCAGAAGCCCGAGGACGAGGAAGGTACTAATCGACGGCAACTGTAGTATCCGAGGCATAGTCATATTTTGATGATTTGTTAATCATATTGTTTTAATGATGTTGGATGATAAGGCCGGCGCTCTCGAGGCTTAAATGCTTTGGTCCTTAAGAGTGGCTTAAGTCCGATATGATATTATTGAAACAAGCGCCTAGAAGAGTTCGCGTCTGTCCTGCTGTTCATCACTTCTCGCTAAGCACTGTATCGCATTAATATTTATTTTAGGATCCGTTACACAGTGTGTGAAATCTGCTTAGCGGGCTGCCTATGCGCCTCATAACAAATCCCTACATTATGTATGTAGCAGGTCAAAAAAAGGTCACCCAACATGCCATGGAGAGATCCAAGCTCTGAGTGTCTATAAGATTTACAGATATTATAGTACTAATAGCCGAATCACCTGATAAGCTTCAAGACATGCTGTACAACGTCAGCGAAGTGTCGAACAAAATTGGTTTAAAATTGAACATCGATAAAACACAGCCATGATAAATAGTCATTTCTCCTAAACTGTTGAGCCGATCTTCATTGGCGGAACACAAATCGAGGTTGTAAATGACTACACCTATCTGGGACAAGTAATACAACTAGGACGAAATAACTTCTCAAAAAAAATCGACAGGTGTATACAAATGGGATGGACAGCATTTGGAAAACTTAAGTACATTTAAAAAGAAAAAATCAGCAATGTAGGTCATGATGCAGCTCCATGGAGGTCCATATACTTATATTTTCCCAGAACCGGTCTTAGCCTCGGGAGCGTCGGACTAATCATCCGATTTCCTTATATAATCAGACTAGAAAATCAACCAAAATATGCCTCGGATAATTATACCCTCTCTTCAAGCAATCGTATTTCTGCTCTGGAGGTTGTCGGGAACCATTTATGTTTCCAAGCGGACCTTCAGGTGCAGATATGTCCTAAAACGAGTAATGGACAGTGACGTCTAACAGAACTAAGTGGCGAAAATTCGTGGTAACCATATGTTCCGTATATGAAACGGATATGGGAAGAATAAATAAAAATTAAATTAAAATTAATTTATACTAGAAATATTTCCATAATTTTTATTGTGGGATGACATGTTTCGGATACGTCGGGTAACCATTGTCGTTCTCCAATAAATATTGAGTAATAATTTAGTTTTATTCGTTCCGCAACCTTGCTCTTGAAACTCTCTTCCGGATCATGTTTGGGTCAGATGCTGCGTTCTAGTTGTTCCCAAATACTGGACAATTTCTCACAAACGTTGTTGGGGGAAGTCATGTTTGATGCGGCGGCTTTTTCCTGTTGCATTCTGCGCAAGACTTTTCGTATCGCGAGTCGTGCTTTAGTTTTACGACTCCGGGATCTCACCGAAGGATTTCGCTTTATAAGCTCAGATAGGGACCAGACGGCGAAACATCAGTAATACAAAGTGTACTGCCGGACATAAAATCCTCCCTTACAAAGTTCGCTCGTACGCTCGACGATAATCCGTCTTTTCTGTCGGTTTTCAAAACCATATTTTCAAATTGATATAACCAATTGATTATTGGAAGAAATTCAGGTTTTAAATGAATATACGACTACATATCTGGGACAAGTAATACAACTAGGACGAAATAACTTTTTGAAAAAGTTCGACGGGCGTATACAACTGGGATTTTACATTAAGTACATTTTTAAAACGAATATTCCGTAATGTCTTAAAACGAAGGCGCTTAATCAATGCATCGTACGAGTATTAACTTATGGTGCGGAGACGTGGAATCTAACAGCAGGTCCCTCACATTAAATAAAGGTGAGCTAACGTGCCATGGAGAAATTAAATTTTAGGAAAAGAAATAACTTAATAAGTTCATATTAAAAATACATCTAAAATTAGATGCTGCAAATATGAATGACATGAATATCCGAAAAAGAACTGAACTAGTGGAGGCTAGCCAACGAACAGGCACACATCGAAGAGATGACGAACTATGGGGAAGAAAAGTATTGGAGAGGCGTCCAAGAACTAGAAAAAGTAGCATTGGTTGACCTGCAAGATGGACTGACGACTCAAAAGAATAGCGGGAGTAGTCTGAATGTGAAGGGCGAAGGATCCAGAAGGATGGAGACTCAAACAAGAGGCCAACGATCAACAGTAGATACAGGCTAATGATGAGAATCCGGGCTTATTATTATTATATTAGTATTTGTATAGCGCTCTTTTATGACCGAATGATCATTCCAAAAGCGCTTCTTTGCCTCTCTGAGTAAAAAGGTGGGTCTTGAGTCTGCTTCTGAAGGATGCCTCCGCTTTAAGCTCTCTTATGCTTTCCGGTAGTGAGTTCCAGGCCATTGGTGCAGCGTAGCTGAAAGCCCGATTGCCAAAGACCGTGCTAGAACTACCTCCCGTCAGCTGCAGGGTGCTTCTATTTGCTCTAGCCGATCTGAGTGTCTCTCCACGCGCGCTTGTTTCTGAAGGCTTGATAAGTTCTGTCAGATAGCCCGGTGCAGTTCCGTTGAGTGCCTTGTAAGGGCTTGTATGATATATATACATAAAAATCACTGAAAGTCACGTGATTTTTTAAATTAAAAATATATTTTTTTATCATATCATTTAGGCAAATATTTATCAGAGAATATTACGTTTTCTTGAGTATAGAATACAATGTTTAATTTGCACATTATAATAATGGAATACGACTTAGAATCATCGATCGAAAAAATCGAACAAGCTACACTTGCATAGCTTCATTATGAAGATAACAGCAAGCGTTATAAGATCGTCTTTTCAGATCTCCACATCACCACCTGATGGAATGATATTTTGAATTTATTAACGTGAAATAATAGAAAAAATAACGTCGCGGACGAAACTATCATCTACGAAGGAAACTGGAATAAAACAATAAGCGTCATAGGATCGACATTTAGGATCGACACATCGCCATCTGATGGAATGATATTTTGAATTTATTGACGTGAATTGATAGAAAAATAACGTTGCGAACGAGAAGATCATCAAAGAGATAGAGCAAAGAGCTCGAAGGGAATGATGCGCTACTTAAATACCAAGAAAGCGTCATTTCCGTACGGGACGTGACTATAAGGGTCTGACATGGGGCAATGGAACAGAACTAACTGCGGTCTCGTCATCTATGAGCCATATCTAGCAGAGTATGCCATCGCTATACTGCTGCAACTGATCCTGTCAACTATTACGTATTCGTACATGTCCTAGAATAAGAAATGGATCGTTGCAGCTGACAAAACTGAATGGCCGCAATTTGCGGTGACAATATGTTTCACATGTGTTACTGATACGAAGTGAATAGAAAAATATATCTTATATAAATATTGTCAGTTAATAATCTTCTAATGTTAAGCTTCGTATTGTTCTCAATCAACTGCTTAGTTATTCGTGTATTCCAAAAATAATAAGGGATCGTATTTTCCGGTCAGAATTTTTTTTTATTTGGTCAAGATATAAAATAAAATTACCAATTTTTTGCATCTTTTATCAGTCCAACTAAACTGTATTCTAACGAGAAATCAATTAAAATTCTAAGCATTTATTTTGTTGTACATTTTAGTTTCTCGATAAGATGAAATGGTAAAATTAGCACATTGGTCAGCGTAGAGTGCAATCCATAAAGGATGTGAGTTCAGTGCCATAGTTCGAATTCTCGCCGACGCGCAATTCTTTTTCTGTTCAATTTTGAAAACATTATTTCAGTACGTAACGTGTATTGTGTTCTATCGCGCGACGTATATTGCTAGGTAGAGTATGAATTTGTAAGTTCTCGTTAGTCTAGGAAACTTAAAAAAGCTTTCGAAGCTATATTCGCATCTTAAATTCGGTTGGTGCTCTCATTGGTTTTTGTTTTGGTTTTCGGTGTTAGGACAAATATTTGAATTTATCAGTATCAATTGATCAGATAGTTTTATATCCATATTATGAAAATAAAGGGTCCGCCAGATAACTTTTTTTTTTTTTAAACAGGGCGCAAAACTTCGAGTGTAGCTTCGGCTGTGTGGCACGTAGCGCCGTCCTGTTGAAACCAAATGTTGCCAATATCCTTTTCTTCGATTTTTGTGAACAAAAATTCGTTCAAGATAGCCGCGCCGCATGGAAGCGCCATTGATGGCGCTTCACGCACACTTTCTGCCACAGCAGCAATATTCTCAGGTGTACGCACTGTTTTTGGCTTTTCACGCTTTGGTTTATCGATGAGCATGCCAGTTTCTTTCATTTTTTTCACAAGATAACGAACATACGAAGCTGACGGTGATTCTCTTCTTCCAAAATTGTACGCAATTTTCGCGCACATTCTGCAACATTACCATGATTTTCAAAGTAATGTCGCAATATTTCCCAGCGTTGTTCAAGTATATAGACAACCATATTCGTTCAGCGGAAGGATAAAACTAATTATCTGTTAAATCAGACATGAGTTAAGTTTTACCATTCACGAAATAAGCACTAGTTGAAAAAAAAAGTTAGATGGCAGACCCTTTATTACTCCAAAATTTCATAAAAATCTTAACTAAAACGTAACTTTGTAGTTGACATAAAATATCCATACTATTTTTATAAATTATTATCTATATACGATAATGATATGTGAAAAAAAACATGTATCACGAAGAGTTGTTGTAAAATATAATTATGAGTATAACTACATAAAAACTACAATCTAGGAAAAGCAGTAGAAATATTAAAATATATATTTATATATGTGTGTGTGTAATTTGGAATTAGAATATTACAAAATGTTATTAAAAATGTCCAATAAAGTAAGCGGTTTAGATACAGTTGTACATATAGAATAATTACAGTTGCAACAAATTCGTACCCAAAGATCTTTCATTTTTATTGGGATGGTTACATATGTGCCTTATCTGCTCTCAATTTGGAGCACAATACAATTATTAAACCTCGTCACATTATTCGCTTGATTAAGGTCAACCTGAGCATATATTATAATAAATTGCAAAAATCGTAAATGATATGGAGTTGCAGAAATCATCTAATTGTAATGGTTGAGTGTTTTTATCATGTGTTCATATCATCGTGATTTATATAAAAGTGGCAAAACACTTGATATTGTGGCTTTTGGGCTAAGCCGTGTGTCATCAACCCTGAAGACGACTTTTGCAATGGCGGTCGAAATATTGGTACGAGAGAATTCGCCACACACTGCTAAACCCAAAAGCCACAAAATCAAATCTGGCCGTGAAAACGTAAGAAGTTACGAGTATATTAGACATTCAACGATACTGCAAAACTTTACAATACTTTACGCAGATATACATATAAGTAAAGACGATATAGACGCCGTACAGTGAAGACGTCTATACCGTCACTCTTGTTTTAAACAATAAATCGCACTTAAAAATAAAACTTATAAACTTTCTCTAACACCATCAGAATCGTCATCAAATTCTCTACAAAACGTGCATTATGGTTTATATGCATCTTTAGCGATCGCTCGTTAAACAGCATCGACGCGCAACATCTTTGGCGGAAGATCTCGTGACGTGCCGATGTCGGCCATTTTTTATTTTATTTATATCTCCATGGCAACTCATATGAATCATTTTTCTTGTACGAAATTTTACGCAGAAAAACAATTTGCGTTGTGGTTGATGATAATTTGAAAGATCAGATTTTTTGGACCGGATGTTGGCCGGAATAAGCTAACACCCAGCTAACCTCATCAGGTCAAGCTGGTTAGGGCACTCTATTGTCCTGGAGGTAGTAAATGCCCTCCTAAGGCGGATGAACCTTTATGGTCAACGGCATTAGGATGTGGAAATAAAGGGAAAATACCACATTAAAGGTCTTAAAGACATCCCACGTATCAGCAAAAAATGATTGCATCTCAAGTAAAATTTTCCGGAGATAAAATAGTCCCCCAATCGGATCTCCGGGTGGGGACTGCTCGAGACAAAACAACCAAGACAAATAAGAAAAACCATCAGCCAACAAGATTGCCACCTGGAATGTTCGAACATTACTGCAGAACGGCGCCCTAGACGGGAGTATTTGCAGCAAGTATTCGAGGACATGAACTGTAGCGCTTATGCTGAGCTGAAAAGGGTTGCGGAGGACCGAGAGGAATGGAGATCGAGATGCAAGATTCTGTTGCTGCAAACCAATCCACCGGATTGATACTACGAAGAAGACATATAAGTAATAATATTTGTATGGCTATGGCTCTCCATAAAGTTGGGCTTTCTTGCAATTAGTATAGATCGTGTGAGTTGCCCTTTAGACAAGGTTTGTCTACTATGAAAATAATTTTGTTTCGTGTTTTTTCTTAATTATTATTTTTAAATCCTCATTTATTAAAAAAATCAATAAAACATATTTTTTAAACGAATATTATTTACAGTTTTATTATTTAGACTACCGTTAAAATTTACAAGTTATAGAGGTGTTCATGATAAATTTCTCTCAGAATCAGAAATGTAAAAATTCTTGAAAGTACAAGAGTTGACGACATAGCGCGTGTGGGTGGCCGATGATGGTATATCCATGTGAAAGAATTACTTTTGTGGGAATTTTATTGAAGTGATCACCAAATACCAAACGCGGACACATAGAATGATAACCTAAGAGATAGGCAGACGACATCATAAAGTAATGGTAGGTACATGTAAACATTTTATTATATAAATACTCGTACATTAAATTTAAAAAAACCAAAAGCCAATGTAAGTAAAAGAAAAAATAATAAAAACGTAAATATTTGTAAATGTAAGGTTTCATGAAATGAAAACTATAGAAGATAATTTTTATATGAAAAACCGCCCCAAGTGCTATAGGAAAAATATCTACAGAATTGTTTACTATGGGAGAACTGCATTTTACATAATATAATGTACAAATAATAAAATAAATCTAATTATATTAAATGATTTAAAAATTAAAATATTTACATTTATTACATATTACCGTAAAAGAGGGTTATCCGTAGAATAAGGTTCTCAGTGATTCTTCACAGTGTAAAACATGTTTAATTCCATTATTGCGTACATTTTTGGAAAGTTCAAACTTTTAACTATTTTTCTACATAGTCGCCACTGAGGTCAATGCATTTTTGCATGCGGTATACGAGCTTTTGAATGCCAGAGTCTAAAAAATCTCCCGCCAAGCCACGCAGATACCTGAGAGCCCCTTCTTCCAGGTCTTATCTATCGCCGAAATGCGTTCCACCCAGGTGTTTCTTCATATCAGGGAAGAGATGGTAGACTTGGGGCTAAGTCCTTATTTTATGGATAACCCTCGTATTTACGTTTGTGTTCAAACCTGTTGACTTCTCTACAGTGAGACAAAACGCATACAGAAAAAATGAATATTTTTAAATAATATAAATGAATATATTTTTTATTTAAACTTATTTTACAAATATACAATTATGCAGTTTAGTGATGAAACATAAAAGTAGATTGGTGCAATAAAAATATTTAGTTCTTTCCCTTAAAGCCTTGTAAAAATGATAATAATAATAAGAATTACTTTTGGATAATAATGTTAATAAGCGATTATTTCATTCAGTAAGAATGGGTGGAAAGACCAACATCCATTTGTCATTATAATTGGAAATATAAAACGTTATACGTATTCAATAGTGTACAAATACAGTAAAAAAAATTACAAATAATTTGAAAATAAATAAATATAAGAAAAAATCAAGTTAAATATAATCAAGTGTAGCACATATATAAAAGCGATTATTGTCATTTTTTAATATTCACATATTTAAAGCATACTCTATGCTCTTTATAAATAATACAGTGGAAGCGGAATATGTAAATCGAGCTTTTACGTATAGACAAGGAAAAATATGTGAGAGTACAAAAAATCGATTTAAAATACAAAGATTCAAATTATCCATGTTCCATTGTATAATTTAAAAGAAAAATAATAAAAATATAAGATTATTCAATCATTTAAGTAGAAAACTGTAAATTTATTTTTCGTATATATAAGTCGTAAAATTTTTAACTTCATGTAAAAAATTACATACTTTTATAAGAATCATATTTTTAAATCGAAATTATTAAGAAAGCTTGACATGGTGGTATTCTAAAATAATTAATATTTAATTATTTTTTTTCTTTAGATTTCTTTAGATTAGACAGTAATAAATTTCCAACATTTTTATTTTAAAACAAATTATCGTTATGGATAATTTTTATTACATTGTGTGTATAGTTACATACAAATGAATACTATAATTAATAATATGATTTATATTGCATATTTTAAGGTAAATAAAACTACATATATATTTTTAAGCCTGATTAAGTAGTATTATAATAATTAATTATAATAATTAATTTTAATAATTAATTATAAGAAATATTGAGACTAACAACAACAGAAATGCAGAAAGTCATTAACTAATAAGAGACACTAGCTTTTCAAGAAAAACGTCCCATTAATTTCACTTGTTTCAAAATTTATATATTTATTACTTTTGTTCAAACTGTGCCAATTAAATTACATTAAAAATAATAACAATACTATTTTTTAAATTCACAAACAAAAAATATTTAATTTTATTTCACATTTGAAACATGTACCGTCATGTAAAAATAAATGTGAATGAAAACTAAGTATTTTTAATTTGCTAATTTTTTAAATTAAAATTATTGTAAAATTATCATTTTGCAGTTTCACCAAGTGATGTCAGTTAAATAACATTAAAGTTACTTGTAAAATAGATTTAAAAAATGTATTATGAAATAATATCATTTATTGTGTAAATTGGCTAATAAATAGTATTTAAGTAGATAAAATGTATTTAAAAAAAATATGTTTTTAAATATGAATAAATATTTATTATTTTAATAAAAATGTGATTTAAAATAATAAAATTGTTACAATTTTGTTATTTTCGATTCTTGTCAAAAAAAAAATTGCTTCCCAGTGCTGTCAAAAAATTGTACAATCCTCAAAAAAGCCGCGCACGTAAAAATGCATTATAACAATACGAACAAAAATTGAATGAAACCATTTGCTGTCACGCAACCCAAGGGTCAAGAAAACAATGTAACATGTACATAGAAGCGAGGGATGCGATACATCCGATCAGGAAAACCGCCCACACGCCAAGATGTCAAGAGCGACTGCATAAAGTATTCGTTTCGTTATAGATTGTGTCTTCACACGGTCAAACCGTTTCAAAAAACCATTCATTATATTGGCTATTATATCTAAAAATATAAGGTTTGTAGATTTAGACGATCGAATGAGCGGTTTGATGAAATGTGTTTGATTGTGTGTCGGGATTCATTGTTGGATGGTTTGTTTTAATGTTTGCGTATTTACCTCAAGCCGTTGAAGAGCTGCTTGGACTTGTCGAGAAGATGGCAGAATTCTATGACTATCTTCCTTTCGTGCTCTTCCATGCCGGCCATGATGAGCATAGCCCGCGCCCCGCCGGCTTGAGGGTCCGAGGGCTCGCGGGGCAGCTTCCTGCCGGTGCTCTGGCTCTCCAGGGCTGGGGGGTTGCGGCTCTTCCTCTGGTGAAGTTATGGTTCCATTGATGAATCGCGCCCGGTGCACGCGATGTGCTCGCGCCGGAGGACGGTCGAGGAGTGACGGGCGTCGCGGCGCACTCCGGCGACCACACTGCGGGCGGGAGGCCGCCCCTTGGCCCCTTCACTGCCAACCCTTAGGGATGACACATCGACACACACTCAAATACCTAAAATCTTAAGCCTACCGATACTCCGATATATACCTACCGATATTTGTGCCGATGAAAGTGGCGTAAGTCGAGAAATTATAAAAAACGAGTTATTCATTTATTTCAGTTCCCAATGTTGTGAATTAATATAATATTCTTATTTAAAAAATCTAAGTACGGCATTTTATGCAACATGAAGTTGTCACTTTCATTGGCTTTCAACCAACATCAGAACGCAAACCATTAAATATCTCAGAGCGAATAAAACATGTCTTACACCACTTTCATAATCATGGTCACATTTATAGACAAGAAAACATTTATTTTTATATAAGCACATACAGGAGAATACCGACAGATGAGCTAATAGCCAGCACTTCCGGCAGGTATAACTCAGTAGTTAAGACGTCTCCTTTCGAACCGAAAGTCATTGGTTCGTTCTCCAATGAATATTTAAAAAAAAATTAATCGATTTCTAAGCTTTAAAAATACAACCGGTTGGTTTGAAATGTGAGAAACACTAACTCTGCTGGAACCTCGTTATGCACATATACCTCGCCTTGCATACTCAGCTGTCCAGTGCTGCGTTGTCATAGTGTAAAACCAAAAAAATAATCTCATCTTGAAAATACTCGCATCATGATTTCATTACACGTCCTTGACATAATCTTATAGATCCTTATATTCTGAAATAAATAGTAAAAAATTAAATTCCTTCAATAGACAAATGCCAACACACATTTTAAGCATGCTGAACCAAAAACATTTAAATTTTAGTATTCATTATTAAGATGCTAAGCTTTGAGTATCATTCGCGAAACAACTGAAAAATATATAATTAATATTTATTTTGGTTAAATGAGCTTTTTCATCGTAGATACTGATTTTCAATTTATTTTTTATTCCGTTTTAATTTATCTCTAATTACTTTAAATTGGATTATTTACTACGTCTAAAATAGTATTGTAAAAAATAAATATCTAATCTAATAAAAATCCAAAATATATGTAGAATGAACTTTGTAGTTCAAATATGTTTTATTTATATTTTTATGTGTGTACCTACCAATGCTTAAATTAAATATCGATACGCGCTTTTGATGGCTCACCCCTTAGATACGAGGGTTGTTGTAGGATTACACCCCACCCCTTCGGTGGTGTTGCTAGGCAGCAGCCGTGTGTAATAATAAAAAACTTCATAAAATAAAGTTACCTAACTAAAATTATATTAATAGTATAAACATATATGTACTTAATTTAAAATAATGGGATTAATGATATTTGACATATTACTTTGTAATTCAATTACAAAAAAATAGATAACCAATTAGAAACGAGATAAGCAATACGAATCCACTGATATTAAAAAAAAACAATAAAAATATATTTACTTTATACTCGCACATAATATTATATATCACGAGAGTGATGTTTGTTTTTTCTTTTTGCTCGTAAAATTTTTCGGGGACGATTTTGGAGAGTATGTATAGTTTTTTTTCTCACCAAAATCTGAGAACCTTTAAGTAAAAAGTATTAAGTAACTGACTATGTATAGGTTACTTCTGACCATTTTATAAAAAAAATACTAACCGTCATTATTTTTTTACCACACATTTATTATTTTTTATTATCATTTTTTTTATCGGTAATTCATTAAATAGAGACATGGTGCTTATCTGAAAGTGATACAAAAAGACTAGAGACCTTTGAGATGTGGCCATACATAATAATTCTCGGAATTTCCTGTAGAGACACGTCACGAACGATGAGGTTTTCAGCATAATCAAGGAAGATCGTCACCTAGTAAGAACCATCTCAGAGAGGCGATCGGTCACATCATGCGCCACGATGGTCTTCTTCACGACATTGCGGAAGGGATGGTTGAGGGTAGAAACTACAGAGGGTGCCCTAGACTGGAGTATTTGCAGCAAGTGTTCGAGGACATGAGTTGTAACTCTTATGCTGAGCTAAAGAGGATTGCAGATGATCAAGAAGAGTGGAGATCGAGATGCAAGATTTTGTTGCTGCAAACCAATCCACCGGATTGATACCACGAAGAAGAATAGCCTCCCGCGGCCGAATTTCTGATCGGAATAAAAATCTTGCATAGGGAAATGCATTCCAGGATACCGGAAATGTGTCCACGGTATGAAAAAAGCCTCAGTGAACCGTCTCTGCACCAGAAAATGATCGAGCGGTTACAGTTACTACTGCTCGATACCTTACCAGGATCCAGGATTTATTCTTGCCTCAATTGGAATGTATTGAGCTAGAAGATGTCGGGTTTCAGCAGGATGGAGCCACAGCCCACAGCAAGGGTTTCCATAGACTTTTGCGAGACAAATTTCTTGGAGCGCCTCATTTCTCTTAGAGACGATTTGAACTGGCTAGCACGCTTGCCTGATTTGGCCCCTTGTGATTTTTTTTCTGTGGGAATACCTAAATTCCTTAGCTTAAAACGATCGTCCAACGACCCTGGAATCCCTCAAAAATAACATTCGAGCCCAAATCGACGAAATTCCTGTGGCAATACTTCAAAGAGTGCACGAAAACATAAAATAGGATGGCTTACTTAGTGTGTGGAGTGTGAGGGGCGCCATTTTGCCGATACTTTGTTAAACTGTGTAAAATATAATTTCTCGTATTCAGTGCCGGTTTTAAGGGGTGGCGAAGTGGGTCGGTGCCCAAGGGCGTCGAATAACCTAGGAGCGCCGAGGGTCTAAAGCTGGTACTGCTCGTATTGATTAAACAGGAAAATAAATGCTCATTTTGTTACAGTGTGCGTTTTATTATATTTTAAAATCCATGCGTCTGCCGCGCGCCACCCTGTAGAACAGTGCAACCGGTGTGCCGCGGCACACTGCTGTGCCGTGAGCTGAATACAGGTGTGCCGCGGTCAAATTGAATATATTATGACATTTTAGCATAAAATAATAGTTATTATTATTATATAATTTTTTAATGCTCCTCCAGCGCCTGGTGCCAATTGTTGAAAACTGCGTAGTATGCTTTGTACACACCATGATCGCACCAAACTAGTCATAAACAAGGAAAAATGACCCTTATGCGCATCGCTGAAGACTCATGCCCGTGAGCATGCGTTATAACGCATTTGAACTAGTGACGGGCGAAGCAGCTCAGATCACGTGCACTCGTCTGCCATTACTGTCGTGTGCAGAGCTGTCACTATTTTTACAACACAAAGTTAAGTAAACAAGTCTCCACCACTTACGAAAATTACCATTAATTGTGTGTGGTTAGCCTTCTTCGTGTGATACATGTTTAGTTTTATACCCCTTTAAATATGGATATTTTTTTACGTGGAAAAAATCTGAATGAAGAACCTAGCACAAGTATGACAAAAAACTAAAAAAGATAGTTAAAAGAAAATACGATGAAGAATATATTAAATATGGATTCTCGTGGTGTGGTGACGAAACGGCTCCAAAGCCACAGTGCATCATTTGCAGCGAACAGCTATCAAACGAGTCAATGGTACCCAGTAAATTAAATCGCCATCTACATTCAAACCATCCCAGCTACGCCAACGAAGACAGAAGTATTTTAAGAGGTACTTAGAACAAAATAAAAAAAAAAAGAAGATATTTATGAAATTGGCCGTTATGGTTTCTGATAAGGCCTTAGAAGCTATCTACCACGTTGCAAAATTAATTGCACGTCAAAAAAAACCACATACGATTGGCGAAACACTTATTAAACCAGCATGCATGGAAATTGTTCGACTTATGCTTGGGCCCAATGAAGTTAAGGAAGTGAATAAAGTTTCGTTGTCTGCTGATACTGTTAAAAGACGTATTCACGATATGTCAAGCGATATATTAGGAACACTGATTAGAAAACTGTTACTGGCTGAAAAATTTGCGCTTCAGATCGATGAAACAACCGATATTAAAAATAAAGCAGAACTGATCGCTATTGTACGTTTCGTTGACGAGGACTTTATTAAAGAACATTATTTATTTTGTAAGGAGGTTCCAGAGCGAACTTAAGTTAACTTAACTCAATTAAGTGTAAAGCCGGTCTCGCTTCCAAGAAACTAGGTGTATTATATAGATCACGTCGGTATTTCAACGATAAACAACTTCTTCTTCTATATAAAGGACAAATCCGACCTATCCTTGAATACGGCAGTCACCTTTGGATTGGAGCCCCAAAATACCTTCTAAACTTAATTGACTCAGTTCAAAGAAGAGCAATTCGTTTGATAAACAATGACACCCTTACGTCTAATCTACAATCAATGGAACACAGACGTAAGGTTGGTTCTCTTAGTCTTTTCTACCGTTATTACCACGGTCGCTGCTCTTCGGAACTTAAAGAACTAATTCCTCCTGCACCCACTCACAGCCGACAAACTCTTCTTACACTTGCCGAACATCCATACACGGTTAATATATGTCGACCAAGAACTGGCAGCTTCCAAAATTCCTTCCTTAATGCCACCGGTAAGCTATGGAATGCTCTTCCAGCGTCTGTGTTTCCTCCTTCCTACAATCTGGATCTCTTCAAGAAACAGATAAATATACACTTGCAATCTCCCCAACCCACACACAAACACAACACACGTTTCCCGCATGCAGCGTCCAGCCTCCCTGGCTGAGCGTCATAGAGTGCACTGGTCTTGACCGGTTGTGCTCTCCTGCATGCGTTTACATAAAAAAAAATAAAAAAAAAGAACTACCGGTGAAGAAATTTTTCAAGTGAGCGATGATTTCTTCAAAATATATAATATTCAATGGAGCAATTGCATTGCTGTTTGCACGCATGGCGCTGCGGCAATGACGGGTAGTAAGAAGGGTTTTGTCTCTTTTTTCAAAGAAAAAAATCCGACGTTACAATTTACACACTGCTGCATACATCGAGATGCATTGATGGTCAAAAATTTGCCGGAGGAACTTTTGAACACGATGAATGAATGCATTAAAATTGTAAACATAATTAAATCGAGAGCCCTAAACTCGCGAATCTTTGGAATACTCTGTGCAGAAATGGGAGCCGAATATGAATCCTTATTGTTTTATACTGAAATTCGTTGGCTATCCCGAGGCAAAGTTTTGGTTAGATTGTTTGAGCTTCGTCACGAGGTGCGTGAGTTCCTTTTAAATCAAAATATGCCCGAACTATATCAGCACCTCGATGATGATTACTGGATAGCCAAACTTGCATACATGGCTGATATATTCGTGCATTTAAATAAACTTAATTAAAAAATGCAAGGTCCAAATGAGAATATATTGACGAGCTCCGACAAATTACAAGGGTGGAAAAAAAACTCGAACTTTGACAGAAAGAGTTGAAAAAGGATGTTTGGATCAACCATAGTACAATTGAAAACAAACAATTAATTGTGGATCTGTTCCAACAACACTTAAGTATGCTTCAATAGAAATTTGATCAGTATTTTTATTCCATTAATACGGAACAAAACGATTGGATTTGAAATTCTTTTGCAACTAATGCAATAATTTCTACGGAAGCACTGCTTCTGCAAATTCGAGAGGAATTTACAGATTTAAGTAATGACATGACTCTAAAACTTCACTTCTCTGAAGTTCCATTAGATGTTTTCTGGATTTACGTTAAAAAAGAATATCCTCGTATTTCCGACAAAGCAATCTTAACACTACTTCCATTTTCGACAACATATTTATGTGAGCAAAGTTTTTCAACGCTTGTATTAATCAAAAATGATAAGCGGTCATGCTTCGTCATCGCTTTCGCCATCGCTCAACTGTGACAGAAGAGACTCCGAACCTGCCGTCTGTGAAGCCGTTACTTCAAATCAGGCTTCCGAAGAAGAAGAATCCTCGGAATGTGCTATGCAAAGAGCCCCTGCTGTTCTGAGTAAGGCTCCCAAGAAGGTCCTCCAGCTCATAGTTCGAGGAACTGGAGGCCCCGAATGCTCTCTCCGTGGATGCTCTCTCTCTCCCACGAGCAATCTTTCCGGGGAAGTTTACCACTCGGATATGAGTAACGCCTCTTCTGATGGGGAAAGGCGTTCAGCACGTCGGGTGATCCACGGTTCTGCAGCTCCTTCGAAGAAGGTTACCGGAGTGAAGATGACGTATCTTCACGCCAAGGGTCTTCACCCGGATACAACAGCTGATGACTTGCAGAGCTTCTTGGCAGCGACCGCTGCATTCAATCCCTCTTGGATGACCATCAGGAGGATTATCAGCAGACGGACGCTGTCAACTTCTTTCAAAGTCGAGGTCATCGCGACTTCGCTGGAGTCTCTCATGGAGCCTGAAGTGTGGCCTGAAAAGACCATCGTTCAACCCTGGATACGTGTAGGACGAAAGAATCGCAGTGAACAGTGGTTTAAACCAGCTTAAGTGAAGATATTGACATTATTGGTGCAATATTGCTTCAGATTTAGTGATGGCGTTGATAGATGCAAAATGTTGGACGTTTGATTTTGTGACAATAATGCCTTGTTATTTGTGTGTCAATCATGATATACTTATGACAGGGTTTTTGTTGTAACAAGTCAAACTATGTATCTTGAGTCTCCTGACGCTAGTTCCGAGTGTGAGGTCATTGACACTAAGTATGTCAAAAAATATACATCGCCACACTTATGTCTGTATGAACTTTAATGACGCATTGAAATGTAATCAATTTTGTAATGTCATTTAAGGAAAAAAAATGCTGAGTAGAAAACTGCGTAAAAACTGTGTAAATCAGCATGATATAGTCCTTGCTTACTGTTACCGAAAACCTCGACAGACTATCTTTCGTCTTGTATTTTTGTCGCTCGCCACACCTTTATGTATGTGGCCACACTGAGGCGAGTTACATAGTTTGGCCACCGGCAGCGCTGCTGACCGCGCGCACGCCACGGAAGTGTGGACACAGTCAGTGGGTCCCCAGCCTAAAGCGTGACAAGGTTCGCGTTGCGACCGCGTGGCATCATACCGCGTGGTCACAAAGCTTGTAATGTTTTTATCGTGAAAAATATAATCTGTGCTTCAAAAAAGATAGTTTTTGTCTGCTGCACTGCTCCTCATCCTGCCTCACGCGACGTAATAAAGCCCCTCTTATTTTGAGAGGCAGATGTTAGTATAAATACTTTTCAAATAAAAAACTAAAAATTATTGTAAAATTTTGCATCAATTTAATACCTATATATCTTAGCTTTTGGTGTGCCGCCAAATTCTAGGAAGAATATTGGTGTGCCGTGGGTGAGAAAAGGTTGCGGAGCACTGCTGTAGAACACTACCCATAATATTAACTGTACAGTTTGTGCTTAGACTACAAATTTTGCTGACAATTATAAAACTAGTATTTGAAGCATAAGTGTACTTATCTGGTATATTTTCATATCATCATCAGCCTGTGTCCGTCCACTGTTGAACGTAGGCCTCCCGCATGAGTCTCCATCCTCTTAGATCCTCCGCCTTCCGCATCCAGGTCACTCCCGCTATTCTTCTTATATCGTCAGTCCATCTTGTAGGGGGTCGGCCAATGCTTCGTTTGCCAGTTCTTGGGCGCCATTCCAGTACTTTTCTTCCCCATCGACCGTCGTCTCTTCGACAGATATGTCCTGCCCGATTTTCATATATCACATTGGTTCTTGTATCCTTTAGCTATCAGATGATGCATAAAAAACTATTCTAAGAAAGTATCAAAACGATATATCACGTCAACCGATGTCAATGGTCAGTTAATCTTATGACGGCATATGCCGACTACCGATGCGAAAGGGTTAAGAAATATTAGATTTTTTTCAATCACTGAAAATCATAATCAGTTTTTATTCGTTTTTTGGCGTGGATTGGTGTAGATAATTATTTTTATTGAAAATAGATCATTTTTAGTTAATATGATAATATAAAAAAAACATAAAAAATGAGAATCAAAAAAAAAACTCGGCATTTTACAGGCGAGGGATCAAATTCACACCAATCACATAACTTATATAGCTAAGAAACTGATTGAAAAAAAATGTTTACTTGTGTCAGGGATCGAAACCACGATAGGTTTTAAAAGCAATCGATTTACTACTAAGCCTGGCAAATTTTATTCACAAATATAATTTTTAAAAATAATCATTTAATTTTCCATTTCATTTACAACTTTCATTTTCCTGTAAAAATGATTTTTTTTTCGATTATCCAGATTTGTCCTTATCCCAACTACCTTCATCCCTAATTAGTCCGGATAATCGAGGTTCTACTTTAATTAACTCTATGATCTTAACACATTAACGTCGAAAGGTATTAATACCCGTTATCTCGACTGACGGTTAATTACGGGAAGTAAATTGTACAAAATGACTATATAGTGCAGATGATCGCGGCTATGCTGCATAACAGGAGATTTGCTTTAGATTTTCAGGGGAAAACCAGCCGATGGCGTAATCAAAAGATTGGCTTACCACAAGGCAGTGTACTTGCTCCCATACTATTCGATATTTATACCAACGACCAGCCCACCCCTAAAGGCATAGAGTCTTTTTTATATGCGTATGATTAAAGTAAGGCAAGCGGTAACGTTTTAAGAAGTTGAGAACATCCTAAGCCAGGGACTTAACGAGATGTCCCTTTACTACAAAACCCAACCCATCAACGACACAAGTCTACTGTTTCCACCTTATAAACAAGGAAGCTAACAAAAAGCTTCGTAACACGTGGGAACGTAGGTTTCAGAGTACTGGAACATAGCGACCATCCAAAATACCTCGGAGTCACTCTAGATCGCACTCTCACCTTCTGGCGTCATTGCAGCAACACCAAACAGAAAGTTGCAACAAGAAACAACCTCATCTGCAAACTGACCAATACTCACTAGGGAGCCCAACCACCCCTTCTTCGTACCTCAACTTTAGCACTTGGTTTGTCAGCCGAAGAATATGCGGCACCTGTATGGGGTCGATCAATTAAATACAATCTTTTATTCGCGAATATGCATCCATTCCGAACCTTATTTGATTTTCAATTGGTTTTACAAGAAAAAAATATTATATTTTCTTGATACACGGCCCAAAGTTTGAGAAATTGAAAAAACGATTGTTTTTTATATAGATAATGCCCTTACGAACACAACAAAAAAAGAATTAGTAACGTAGCTCAAACGGTATCGGATGTACATCAATTTAACTGGAGTCCTTAACTTCAATTAAATTGTTTTTTTTTTTGCGAAATCGTCCGTCCGGTAATGTGTTGTCAGTTCTTATAAATGTATTTTTTGTGATAATACCCTTCATAGGGGTTATTGTTACCATTAATATCATACTCTAAATTAAAAAATATATGTATAATTCTAAAAAACGTACCCTTAAATGTTTTAATGTGTATTTTCAAGTTGTGGTCATAATTAAAAATTAGTGTAAGTACTACAACTTTTTTATAATTTTACTGGTGGTTCTATGATTGGTTAGTGTCATATTTAAAAATGAAAGTAGTAATGTTGAATATTTTAAAAGTTATGCTATTTTTCGTAAGAACATATTTTTTACGCGTGACATCGGTTTTTCGCCCGCCTTATACTGATACCCATCAGCGGCACGCGAATCTCCCCTGAGGTTAATGTGTTAACCCTTTATTTACTGACGGAACTTATAAGTCCCATACCACAAGATCCCCATAAAAACGCTAAAAAACGATTAATCCTGACGAGACTTCTGCTGACGAGATACTTAAAGTATTAATTTACACCGTTACATGGCAGTCTTTGTCCAGAAATCAACGTTATCGTTGAAATCATATGTCAAACTTACGAAACCGGTACAGTCAAACGTAGGAAATTTAGTACAGTTTCAAACTTCGATATTTTGGAAATTATACTGATTATAAACCAGACAGTATATTTTTATTTGCTACCTACACGCATGTATTACTTTTTCGCATTTGAATATATTTGATTGCGAGTGATTATGATAGCTATAATACTCGATTTTGATGTAGGAGTGGTAAGTCCCGTCGTGCAGTAATTCTTGTTAGATTTGTAACTCCTGGTTAAGTTGAAAGTCATTTCTTTGTCCATGTCTGCTCCCTCAACTGGATCATATGGACATCACAACCTGCAGCTATAAAACTGTCAGCCGCCTTGGTCAACGCCTCGTCCCTTCTCAGCTCCGCCGAATCATTATGTATATAGTTCTTGCCTGCCTACCAGGACGGCGAGAGCCCCGGGGCTTGAAGAAAAGGCAGGCGTTGTTAATGCTCCCCTGCGGCATTCGCAGATGTTCTAGCCAGGTCTACCTTCGTCTTTGACGTACTGTAGTATACAAGGTTGCCTGGTCCGCCCTCTCTCCTCGTTCAAAGGTTTGAATTCGTGGCGAATGACGAGGTGAGTGGAAAAAGTGTTAACTATATTTGTAGATATATATTATAGAAATTTTCCATCGGATATTGACGCATAAGATGAATGTTCTGACGATGATGAGATATTATTGCAAAATTCATAAAGAATAATCAAAATAACGTTCAAATTTCACAGAGGAAAAATTAAAGTAGCTCATTGATAGGCAATAATTACATTGATATTATGGACAACTACTTTACATCTGTAAATTCTTCTGACAAAATATATGCTTGCGGCAGCATCAAACCGAACAGGAAGGGCTTGCTTGTGTTAGCTGAGGACAAAACTCTCAATAGTGGTGATTCTGATTACCGCATATCGAATCAGGACATAATGTATGTTAAATGGAAAGTCAATAAGAGTGTAACACTTTTTTTCAAACTACCATGGCACTGATGGGACAACTGTAAAATGTACTCAGAAAGATGGCTCTCAGGACATTCCATGCCAACATACTTGGGGGGTATTGATAAATCTAATATGTTACGATCTTTATACGAAATCGGTAAAAAATCCAAGAAATCGTGGCATCGGTTATTTTATGGGATGATTGAAATGACATATCAATTCGTATATCAATTATTATATTAATATATATTTTGATTAGAGTAGAAAAGACAAGTAGCAATGGGGCTTATGACTTTAAACAAACAGATTTATAAAACAATAAAATAAATACTTATTTTAGAAGAAAAAAAAAACTTAATTTTTCTCTATATCCTATCAACACTTATTCGTATAAAAAGAATACTTTATTTCATAATTCAGTAAATAAAGGTCAACATGGAATTTGACGCCTTTTTTCTACTATTGTAATATTAAAAATTTAGTTACTATACAACTGAATATAAAATATATTGGATTCCAGTCAAAAACTATAAACAATATCTGATATATTTGTTTACTATAAAATATATTACCTAATCTACCAAAAAGGCGTCCCGAAGATAAATAAACACTGTTAATCTCTTCACACATAATCACAGCACTTCATTACTAGCACTGCATGGGTTTAAACAAAATAAAAAATAACAGAATATATTTTATTATTTATTAAGAAAAACATTTTATACAAAAATAAAATAATCTGCAATAACAATGATTTACTCTCCTCTTGATTCATCTTCTCAGTCGCACATAATATACATGTAAAAATAATGCAAATGATATTACAGGAGTAAACAGTATTTACAAATTTCCTTCAAGCCTCCAGGGCTCATGCCATCCTGGAAGGCCGTCGGGAAGTATACAAAGAATGTACTTATGTTTATTGATCCTCATGCTATATTGGATCCTTGTACTCTATAATATACTCCATACATGATTCAATGTCTGAGACTGCCTATATAATCTCAACCGACCCTGGACAGCATGGCCTTTAATCAACTAAGCATGATTGGTTGGCTTTAAGTGCCAATCACCGAGTCACTAAATCATCTCATACCAACTAAATTAAATTGAAAAAAAACACAAAAGACTAGCAGCAGTTTGGTAAACAGTAGCTACATATAACTGTATTTTTATCTTTAACAGTTAAAGACACTTTTAAGTCTTTTGTCCCTTTTTTTTCTTTCCTCTATGCGCTTTAATTTTTCAGTATTCTTTAATAATTTTCTTAATCTTTCTTCTACAGATTCTACAGTTTCTACAGGATCCAGTTTCCTACGTTTGTATTCCTTATTACTACAAACATTAGGGTACCTTTTTTTCGTAACGGCATTTTGATACATACATGAGGGCCCTGGATTATCATGGTCCCTTTCCAATCGGGGTTTCTTGTTCATTCTTGTTACATTATTTTGGTTTTCTGCTGCAGCCTTCCTGATAATCGGGTTGATAGTGTTAATGGAATCACCATCTTCATCAACCATCTTTACTGTCACACGCCTATTTTGCGTGAACTTTTTACTGCTAGGAGATAGATATTGTTCTTCTCCATCGCAATTCCTTTTACTCCTTCTCAAACCATCAGTTGCCTTTGAAAGAACAGGCTTCTCCTCAATTTCCGACTCCGACTTTGTCCTGTGGAAATCATAATTATTAATATTAGTTTCAAGTCACATTGATTATCATCCTAGCACAGCAATATATTGTTGAAAAGAAATACTTTTACCAAACTCTACTAAAATTAAGGTGTATTGAAACATTTCACTAACTATTATTAGATGTGTTAGCATGTTTTCAAACGTATTCCGTATTCTAATTCAGAACAATTGGCATACATGGCGAAGGGAGATACAATAACTTAAAGAAAAAACGACATACATCAGACTTTGCCTCAGGTGGATACTTACTTTATAGTTTGCTGCACTGAGCTATTTTGGATGAGAGGGTATTCACAGGTGCGACAGCCATGGAGGTCACCTTCGAGATCAGATACTCCTGCAATAGAGGAAATTAAACAACATTACACTTTATTAGGTTTTTTTGTTACTCGGTGGTTAGTAAATGAACTCAGATTTATATCAAATACGTGATTTAAAGTATTTAGTGTGTAGTAGTTTCTTTTTTTTTTTTTATGTAAACGCATGCAGGAGAGCACAACCGGTCAAGACCAGTGCACTCTATGACGCTCAGCCAGGGAGGCTGGACGCTGCATGCGGGAAACGTGTGTTGTGTTCGTGTTTGTGTGTGGGTTGGGGAGATTG
The DNA here is from genome assembly GCA_022606575.1 of Glossosoma conforme. Classification (NCBI taxonomy): domain Eukaryota; kingdom Metazoa; phylum Arthropoda; class Insecta; order Trichoptera; family Glossosomatidae; genus Glossosoma; species Glossosoma conforme. The sequence continues at coordinate 285,346 of JAGTXR010000400.1, forward strand.
CAAGTGTATATTTATCTGTTTCTTGAAGAGATCCAGATTGTAGGAAGGAGGAAACACAGACGCTGGAAGAGCATTCCATAGCTTACCGGTGGCATTAAGGAAGGAACTTTGGAAGCTGCCAGTTCTTGGTCGACATATATTAACCGTGTATGGATGTTCGGCAAGTGTAAGACGAGTTTGTCGGCTGTGAGTGGGTGCAGGAGGAATTAGTTCTTTAAGTTCCGAAGAGCAGCGACCGTGGTAATAACGGTAGAAAAGACTAAGAGAACCAACCTTACGTCTGTGTTCCATTGATTGTAGATTACACGTAAGGGTGTCATTGTTTATCAAACGAATTGCTCTTCTTTGAACTGAGTCAATTAAGTTTAGAAGGTATTTTGGGGTTAGTTTAGTGACAATCGTGAGGCATCAGGTAGAAATGCCAACACAAACTAGGAATTAAAAGCGCCTTTAACTAGCAAAAGACACTTTTACAGCATCTTCACTCGGCCTCTTGCTTTCTTACCCATTAGAGGAATTTGCTAGATTTTTTTTCCTGGTTTAAATATAACTGTCATTTTTTTACAACTGTTGATTCAATTTAACACGGTTTGGCATTCTAACATCATCACTTTATAACATCAATGCTAAGAGTTAACAATTGAAGATATTACAGAATTAACATTCAATGATGTTGATATCAGCTTGATATTGCTGCTTTAGGCTAATGCTGTAAAGCCTCGAAAAACGATCTTTTGTCTCTTATTTTGTTCGCCCGCCTGACATGCACATATAATGTTTTTAATCGTATAATGTTGCACGGCGCTTGCATGTGCCATCTTGTTTGTTATGACTGTTGGTCCATTTCATGTCGGCCACTGTCATATTTCTTTTTCTTTCTCACCTCCGATTTGCAGATGACATAGTGCTAATAGCCGAATCACCTAACAAGCTCCAAGACATGCTCTACGACCTCAATGAAGCGTCGAACAAAATTGGTCTGAAAATGAACATGGATAAAACAAAAGCCATGATTAATAGTCATATTTCACAGACCTTTGATCCTATTTCCATTGGAGGAACAGAAATAGAGGTTGTAAACGACTATACCTATCTGGGACAAGTAATACAACTAGGGCGAAATAACTTCTCAAAAGAAATCGACAGGCGCATACAACTGGGATGGGCAGCATTTGGAAAACTAAAGTACATTTTTAAAGCGAAAATTCCGCAATGCCTTAAAACTAAGGCGTTTAACCAATTTGTCCTCCCTGTATTAACTTATGGCGCAGAGACGTGGAATCTGACAGCAAGTCTTACCCATAAAATAAAAGTCACCCAGCGTGCTATGGAGAGATCCATGCTCGGAGTGTCGCTAAAAGATAGAATCCGAAACGAGGAAATACGCAGAAGAACTCAAGTAGTGGATGCTACCCAACGAATAGGCACACTCAAGTGGCAATGGGCAGGTCATATCTGTCGAAGAGACGACGGTCGATGGGGAAGAAAAGTACTGGAATGGCGCCCAAGAACTGGCAAACGAAGCATTGGCCGACCCCCTACAAGATGGACTGACAATATAAGAAGAATAGCGGGAGTGACCTAGATGCGGAAGGCGGAGGATCGAAGAGGATGGAGACTCATGCGGGAGGCCTACGTTCAACAGTGGACGGACACAGGCTGATGATGATGATGACTGTCATATTTACTTCGCGAGTTCGCCGCTAGGATTTGGCGGCGCTATAGGTCATAGGCGCACGGCCAGTCGACACGCGCTCGCCATCGTTATAGGAACGCCCTTAGGCGATGTTATTGACGAATAAAAGAGTAATGCGAAACAGAAATCAGTGTTTGTATTGTGAACCTGATCCTGCATCTTTCCTCCAGTTAATCGATGTACTAAATGGAAGAGGAGGATATCAATGTGTATCAGTTGACAAACAAATCTTTGACACGGTTCCCGTTTGCACAGTAATAATCTGTAGAACATCTCTACCGAGCTCAAAGATAATTTGGTGCTTGCCATTCAACCGTATATCCGCATTTAAATTTAAATCGCAAACTACATTATGTTATTACGCACCGATTATGATATAATTAACTGTATTTTTGGTCATCGATGTTACCTGAGCCACCAGCTTCTTTGTTTTTATATCGTGAATGCGAATGTGTCGATCATAGCTGGCGGAGAGCAGTAGGTTGTTGTGCGCCGCCAGACATGTGATGGCCCCCACAGCCCCCTTGTAGGAGCAGCCGGGACGGGCGAGGCGCAGGTCCGCCTGCTGCAGCAGGCCCCGCCCGGAGCCCACGCACAGCAGGCGCTCACCCAGCACGCAGAGGCTGCGCAGGGCGTGCCCGGGGAAGGCCACTGTGCTCACGGGGCGACGCTGGGCGCGGGTATCGTACATCCTGCAACAAGTACACAAGGTTTTAGTTATTATTTATTATCAATAAGGCTCCGTCAGGATTCCAGCAACAATTTGACCTAAAACAATACAATGTCGAAGCGCCAACCATAAAATCAAATTATCTTTTTCAATGTTTCAAAATAATACGGTTTTGATAAAAAGTATTCGAGGACATGAATTGTAGCACTTATGCTGAACTGAAAAGGGTTGCGTGAAAACCGGGGAATGAAGATCGAGATGCAAGATTCTGTCACTGCAAACCAATCCACCGGATTGATACTACGAAGAAGAAGATAAAAATATTTTTATTTATAATAACAACGCAGTATGCAGGTTTATTGGCTAGTCGAAGTCCTTGTAAGATTATTAATAGTAATAGCGGAATCACGTCGATGAACAAATGAAGGATTATTTACGTTCTCTGAAATACTAGTTCAATATATTTTTTTTCATTAGTAACTTAGTCAAAAATAATTTATCCAATATCTTCAATCGGTAAATGACAATTTGATGTGATGAAATGACGATGTCAGAATGTAAAACTGCGTTAAATTGAAGCAAACGGTTTTAATAAAAAGTATTGGTTACCATACGAGAAGAGAATTTGTTGTGTACACTTAGGGCATCCAAATATTCAGGTCAATCCTAGTATCGAGCTTTTTGAAAACAGCTACCGGAGTACTCGATAGAGTATTTCATATAATAAAATATAATTGTAAATGACAATCATTTTACTTGAATAACGATTCTATAACACATTATAATATCTATAGAACATTAAGTTAAATGAGTAAACATGTTGTATATTTAATTATATAGAATATGTTGCATGTGCATAGATTAAAGTAAAAGTAAACTTTAACTATATTACTATCAATTTCATCTATATGGTAGTTACATTTACCTGGTTTTATAAAAAACCTATGAATATTGGATCGTATTTCCTTAAGCCCGTGGAGGTGTTGCTCATCATAACCAGGATTACATTCTTTTGAAAAGGTCGCATATTCTGTGAAGCGAGGTCAGTTTGCGCTGCATGCACTTGGGCAATCCCCTTGTTGTTTTGCAAAATATATCTTCTGTGAAAGATAAGCCTATTAACACATTTGCATCGGAAAGGTATTAATACCCGTTACGTCGATGGACGGTTAATTACGGGAAGGGTATTTTTACCTTTTACGCACTCTGATCTTTAAAGTTGGGTAGGGTATTTATACTTTTTTTTTCAACAAGTACTAGACTTTTTCTTACTTATAAGGTTCGACATTATCAATTTTACAAAAGTAAACGCATATTTAAGACACAAGGTCACTACAAATTCGTTTCAATTTTTAGAATAAATAATGTTTGTTTATTTTGTAAAATCAACATATATTTTAAATTTTAATGAATAATCGCTTGTATTTTATGTATATTTTTTGTGATAATACCCTTTATAAGGGTTATTATTACCATGAATATCATATTCTAAATCTTAAAATATATTTATAACCTTTAAAAACGTACCCTTAAAAGTTTTAATGTGTATTTTCAAGTTGTGGACATAATTTTAAATTATTGTTAGATGTTCTACAACTTTTCGATAATTTTGCTGGTGTTGCTATAATTGTTGAGAATCATATTGAAAAAAATATGTAGTTATGTTGGATATTTTAAAAGTTATGTCAGTTTATGTAGAAACATATTTTTTATGCGTGACATGGATTTATCGCCCGTATTAGGTATCAGCCGAAAGCGAATGTCACTCGATGTGAATGTGTTAACACATTGTGGAAATGGGTCCCAAAAATTAATAGTCTGTTAAAATGTCTCGGCTCACGTGTTTATCCGTGTAACTTGAACTGCATTTTGTTGTTGTCAGCAGCTAGATGTCACTGCTTTGATATTTAATAAAGACATTTTTTATTCGTCCTCGTATTTATTGCAGTTCCACCAAATGTATTATACTAATTTTAACGATGAATTTTTTTTATTTTAAAATGACACATAAAAGTTAAATAATGAACTATACACAAAGGTAGGTGTTTTGAGAGTTATCAAAAGTTGAAAACTATTCATAAAAACAAATTTTGACATATTTTAGTTTTATTTAGTGTTTAATTCGATTTTTTATTACATAAATGCAAGTTTCCAGTGAATATAAAACTGTCATCATCCACGCTTCTTCTCTTTTTGATAGTATTGTTTTTGAAAAAAGTCCCTGTTGAAAATTTCATAATTTTATATTGTATAGTATAAAAGTTATGGCGAGTTTCCAAAAATGCGCAAAATCACCCGCAAACAATGTGTTAAGCTGGTTCGGTGGGAATGTAGGAAAAATAATATAAAAATATATTTTTTAAGAATATGAAAAAGACCGGGTAATCGACCAAAAATGAATCTAGTATCTTAAAATGGCTCGAGTACCCTGGTATTTGGCGTCCAGTACGCTCTGGCTTTACGCCCGATGTATGCTCCAGATATGGAATGTAAAAGGAAAGAAAATATATAAATATATTTGAGGGTTACCTGACATTGCCTAGCCTAGAGCACGATGCTATAATGTGCTTTATGTCAAATTAAGGCCATGTCCGTGTGAGACATAGTAACACGTTTTTTGCTGGCAGTCGTGAGCAACATTCTTGGCTTGAAACACTTGTTGTGCTGTATTGATGTCCCACACGGCCAGCTCCAGGTCGCGCCCCCCCACGAGGCCCAGCGCGCCACTGATGCGCAGGCACTCCAGGTGCTGCCCCACAGTGAAGTCACAAATATCAGTCTTTAGGTCTTTCCACACTCGAACCGTGCCGCATTCCTGTGCTGTAACTATTTTGGTGTAATCCATGCCGCATGCGCTGCGGAGCTCTCCAGGGCTTGTATTTGTCAGCACTGATGTCACATCACCACCCAATACGTGACTCTGCAAAAAACAGAACTCGGAAAGTTAGCTCCGTCAATATTTTGGAGTGTCAATCTCAGACAGTAATTTTTTAAACCGTATCTGCCCCACACATGGAGTGCATATTGTAAAATTCTGTAAGCTCATATTGTCTATGCCTTGTCCCAAAACACCTGTATATCCAGAGATTGACATGGAATATATTGATTCCCGGGTGCCTCAGGGTGAAATTTTACGATTGCATAGACTGCAGCTGTAGTTCCAGAAAAATATTTGTTGGTGTTCACCAGACAAGGCAGCCTTCCATGCTACACTCGGTCAAGAGGCGAAGTACATGTCACATATATTGTAGTATATTATACATAATATAATACAATACAAAATGTGACAATGATTCTTGCATTTTTTTGATGCGGCCCACCGGCGTACTCAAAATACCTAATGCGGTCCTTGGTGCTTTTTGAGTTTGACAGAGCCTTGAATAGTCATGGATTTATAACAGCCATGATCAGCCTGAGATGCTATAGATGTATACATGCTTAACGGTGACTTTTTCCTACCTGTATGGAGAGGTCTCGCCTCCCAATAAGCAAGCGTTGCTGTGACTCGGGAGAATGCCAGCCCAGGCACGTGACTTCTGCCTCGCTCGGTTCAATCTCGTCATTCTCTATCGTATGAACTACGCAGGACTTCTTGCCCTTGGCCTGACTGTCATAGCACAAACCTACAATCAACACACATACATATGTCAAAGCAAAACAAAACACTGATTTATCTCTATCTTATATATATTAAGTATCTTTTATGTAAATATTATTATCTATTACAGAAAATCTAAATTTTTGCTTTTTATAATCAGGGTTCATCTGTTATTGTTTTTGTACGTAGTTTGGTAGCTTTGTTCCTCTTCAACAGTATTTCATAAAACTTTAATGGAATACTGTTTCATGATGGAAGTATCGCATTAATTTAACAGCTTATCGTTAACTGATCTTTGTGTCAACACTTATGTTTAAGTGTGTCAAAATCAAACATTCTTTAACCTTAAAGGATTACAGTCCTTGATAAAACTGTCAATTTTGAATCGATTAAACAAAAACTTGCTTTCGATTGAAACAACGGCCTTGTTTGAAAGTCTGACTGGAGAGATAACTAAACATGAATGTAAGAAGTTGTCCAACTGTTTGAGGATGTTGCTGGTGGCGCTGTGATCAGTGAGTGTCATATAGTACGACAAGTGTAGTTATGTTAAATATTTCTAAAGTTACGCCATTTTTCGTAAATACGTATTTTTTACGCGTGACATCGATTTTCGCCCGCATTGGGGCATCAGCCATGTGGGAATCTCACCCGACGTCAATGTGTTAAATATTATTATATATATGTATATATATTTAATATATATAACAATATTTCATATAAGAGTAAACATTTGTTTGTTTCTCACTCACACACCGTCAGTTCACATTCCGACCAAGCTTGATTTTCTTAAATCGATTTAATTAAATGTAAGTTCTTCACATGCCATCAGTAGGGTTGAGCCACCCCTTAAGGACGAAATAAAAATTGTCCAGGTCTCGAGTGTCTGGCCGATCATCCGATCTCGTTAAAAACGCTGATTACTGAACACCCAAATATTTCTCTTATACACATGAAAACAAGGATAGTTCCCGGGAGCCGTAGGGCAAGAACCCACGATACACTGCGGCTGTAGTACCAGAGAAACATTTAGGTGTTAAACAATCATATTTTTTTAAGGAGATCGGATGATGAGCCCAGTTAGGACGATGCTTGTGTACAGGAAATAAAATAGAACCCATATTATTATACTAAATGAAACAGTACATCACTTTATAGTATGGTCTGTGTACATATAGTAATAATGATCGTATCCATATTTGACGATAAAGCAATGCACTTTATCTACGCATCATTGCCAGTTTCTATTTTATTACAGTTACCACATTCATATAGTCATCATCAATAAGCAATTACTTTCATAATAATCATGAAAAATTACATACAATCTTTCTCCAAACAAGTGAGAGTTAAAGCGATAATTCCTAAATTAAAACTAAGACATTTAACCAATGCTCCCAATATTAAATTGGTGCAGAGATGAGGAACATAACAGCAGGTGTTACCAATTAAATAAAGGTCACCCAACCAAGTGTCTAAAAGATAGAATCTGAATGAGGATACCCGGAGATGAACTCAAGTAGTGGACTCTGTTGAAAGAAAAGGTACATTCAAGTGGCAACTGGCAGGACATATCTGTCTAAGAGACTCAGTTGCCGAGAAAGATATGTCTATGAGTGGCGCCCAAGAACTGACGAAAAAAGTGTTGGTCGACCCCGAGCAAAATTGCTTGACGAAATCATAGGAATAGCAGGAGGGAGCGTGGATGCTAAAGGCAGAGGATCAAAAAGGATGGAGACTCATGCAGAAGGCCTACGTTAATCAGTGCCGATCTATGGTAGTTATATAGAGCATGTGATGATTCTATAATTATAAATCTTAACTATTGGAGCACAGGTGAGATTTCAGCACATTTACTATAAAGCAGGGGATTTTCAGAATTTGGTGAGCAAAATCAAGGTTTGTGTAAAAGAGCCATAGCTTTGAAACAAATTATTTAATTTTTATACAATTTGTGTTATTTTGTAGAAAAAATATTGAATTTATTGCATAAAATATATTTAATTAAGGTAAAACGTTAGATATAAAAATATGATAACCAAATTATAAAATTTTAGGTTTTTTTTTTCAAATATTTATACTATAGCAAAATAATGTTTAGTCATACAAAGAGTTAGAAAACAAGACGTCTGAACAGGAGAGTACTTCAGAAATACTAAACGAAACTTTAAATACATAAATAATATTTAGTAAAGTATTTAGTTGAGCGCAGCAAGTAAAAGCACCACCTTATTTTTTACAATATATCATTAGTTCATTTTTATGACCTTCAAGGCAAAAACTCAAAACAGTATTAAGTATCCTTCAAGTCATTTACATTACATTAACACGGGTGCTTTAACCACTTCTGTGGTCAACCTTTTGGTAAAAACAGGGTCAATAAAGCCACGCTTTTTTTTGCCACCAGCGTCCTTCCGATGCGTTCTCTAGACTGGTGGGGGAATGACCCCAGCTGGATTCGGGCAAAACACTATGAAAAGTTTCGTGTACGATGTGTCCGAATCCAGTTCGGGCAAATCACTGTGTCGGTAAAATACCTACCCGAATTATATTCGGGCAAACAACACAAGGGGTTAAATATGCACCTGTTTACACATTTCCGGCTCTCAGCCGTTAATCCATGAACACGCACGCCTCTCCTGCTCCCCTGGTGTTAATGCAGTGAAGGGAAATGTTGCCAGCATGGAAGATATTTAACAGTGCAGTGATGTTGTGAGACGAGGTTACTGACATATTTGGTGTGACAATGCCTGGAGGGATAGGGAAGAGTGCATATTTGGTGTGACAATGCCTGGAGGGATAGGGAAGAGTGCATAACGAGGCAGCCATGCATACTACAGTGTGTCAAGAAATGGAGGAGGTCCCGGTCGGGACATGTTCCGAGACTGCCGCAGGAGAGCAATAACTATCTGACATGGGACGAGGTGAGTACCGCGGCTGACAGACAGACGCTCCACTTGAACAAACTGACATGGACAAATTAATTCATGAAAATGGGTATTTGTTTTTATGACAATAATAACACGCGTATCAAATTTAATGATACTTGTGAAGTAGTGTTTACCGTTACAACCCTTGACTCGGTATTACATCTCCACTTGTGCAGAAAGTGAGCTCCTTGAAACTAAACGTGTCTATACTCAACCATACTTGATACTTTGCTACTAGTACGTCACTGGCAGCCACCGCCATGCCTCGGAAGTTCCAGTCCCCAATTTTAATTTTGTATCCATTTTTTTTTAACGTATTTTATTAAAGTATCGATTGCCATGTTTATAAAGATAAAAAATTAAGAATCGTAAATAATCATTTTTAAAACAAGAAAATATTGGTCATAACTCGTATAACGTTAACACGAATGGCCCGCCATTGGCCCGATGCCCTCGAATCGTAGAGCATTTAATCCTATAAAGCAGTTTAACTCAAAACATCGACATGGGATGGATAGCTATATGACAAACTCCGCAAACACTATAAGAAAATCTCCGTTATAAATCAAAAAAGGGGCGATATAGGAGGATTGACAGCAATGGCCGCTAATACACATTTTCTACATACACATTAGTAGCGCGTATTAAATAAAATATTCAATAATGCAATTCGTTTTCTTACGCTTCAGGACCCCGGAACCTAAGCCTACGTAGATGTCCATGGTAGTTGGTGAGGTGCAGTCTTCCAGTTTCAGCAATCTTCCAGTTTCACACTGATGTAAACCAAACGTCAGTCTCGGACGGCTAACAACGAGACTACACGTGCGAGATACCGATTCACGTGCCAACTCGAGAAGAATACTGTGCACACATATTACTTGTTGTCTATTATAAAGTACTTGTGAACTAAAGTAGTTGTACTGTAAAGTGTTGTGTGTACAGAGTCTACTACCTAATTTCGTGAAGTTAGTCACTTTAGATGCTGGCATGTTCGTAAATTAAGCATTTTGTTTTATTGTTTCTAGGTATAATATATATTTGTATTCAATAAAAATATTTACTTAAGAACACAGAGCAACGTATATACCTGTAATTAATCAAAATAAAAATTTGATGTTATACATGTTCGCTCTAATAACTGAAACCTTCCACATACTTACTCTAAGTGATTTGAGTATTTTAACATATATATCAATCCGGATTATAATAAATCTAATTTATTAACTTTTAACAATAGTTCGAAATAATGATCATTTATTTTGTAAATAACAATATTATCTCCTAAAATCTTTATTTATTTAACTGCACCCAATGAAAATTTGGAGTTATTTATTCCTATAAGAGACTTAATGACTGAAATAAAATTTAATTTTCTTTCAATATAACAATTTGATATCCTCACTTTTCATATTTCAAATGATAATATTAAAATTATCGGTTTTGGAAAATTTTTATTATATTTGTACTTCCTTATTAAATTATTAATGGCTTCAAATATCTGACTTGCTTAGAAAAAATGTGAATAATTATTTTAGAAATAAATTATAATAATATCATAATAAATAACTAACATTATCAATCGAAAAGTAAATAAATTATTTTTCTTCTTCTTCTTTTTCTTCGTGTCAGCGACGTCAAATTATTTTTTCCCAATATCTGGCAACATCGATAGCTCGTGTGTTGCCCAGCATTAGGTCCTGAGATGTGAAACTTGTTGGGCACATGGAATAAGTTACAAATATTTAAGCGTGATATAATGACCAGAAATTTTAAGTACTTTCCCAACCTAAAAAAATACATGATGGATCTGGAAATCCATGAAAAGCCAGACGTAGGAAAATTAATAGAATCATTTGAAAATGCTTTAGACGCAACAATAGAACTATTTTCAAGAAGGTTTGTTCAGTTTCGACAACTTGAAGAAACTACAAAATTTATTACCCATCCAGACACATATAAGTATCAACAGTTAAACTTAACAATGTTTGAATACATGGAATTAGATGATTTTGAAATGGAATTGGTAGATTTTCAGTCGAGTTCGATATGGACACAAAAATTTAAAGACTTAAGAATTGTTTTGGAAGAAATTGAGCGAGATCGATTCGTTGGACCAGTCCAGAGGAATGCCGAAAATGAAGTACACCTATCCCCCGATTTACACGGTACTTGTTTTACACGTTTTCGCTTTTACACGGTTTTCCAAATAAGTTTTTTTTTTTGGTTTTATCGCTCTCTACTAAATGCTACTGTGTTTGAACACGTGCGCTGTGTACACATCTCACGGGGAATCCCGAGCTAGTTGTGCTGACTTGCTGCACACGCACACTGTGTCTCTATTTCTTCGCATAAAATTAAAGTTTTATCTACGGAAAATTGTATTTGAGTGAAAGTTTCACAGTTTCAGAAAGATTTAATTTTCCATATTCGTAAATTACAAGTGAGTGCATAATTTAGATTATTATAAATTAACATAAATTAAAAAAAATTATAGGCTTATAATGTCGAAAGAAGTTAAAAGAAAAGTTATTTCTTTAGAAAAAAATACAATTTTATTATTACAACCATTGGACCAAGGCATAATTTCTACTTTTAAAGCTTTGTACATAAAACGAGCCTTTACATATATTTTGGAACAAATGGAGAACAATGAATCTTTAACAGTTATTAGTGCTTGGAAAATTTTTACAATATTAGACTGTGTGAAGCATATCGCCTTATCATACACTGCGATTAAGCAAACAACGCTCAATAGCTGTTGGAAAAAATTGTGGCTAAATGTAGTCAAAAATGAACATTCCATTTCAACGTTAAATGATGAATATTCGCAGATAGTACAGATGGCGCATTCGTTGGGCGGAGAAGGTTTTGATGATTTTACTGATGATGATATCGCAGAGTTAATGGCTGATAAAGAACTAAGTGAGGATGATTTAGTTAACTTAGTTTGCGAAAGTGAGTCTGACAAATCTGATGAAGAGGAATTAGTACCAGTAACATTCACTGCTAAAGTCATCCGCGAAGGACTCGCATTGGGAAGAAAGCTGGGTAGTCATTTTATATAAAATGACACAAACGTTGAAAGGGCTTTACGATTCCAACGTGACATTAATCGCTGCTTGGCTAAATATGAAGAAGTTTACAAAGATCTTACAAAAAATTCGAAGCAATTGTTAATAACCGATTTTATTACCACCTCTCAGAATGTAAATATTTCTGCTTCAAACATCGAATCGGCACAAATAACTTCGAGTGATGAAAGTGAATTCCAACCTTCGATTCCGAAAAAAAGAATGAGAGTAATTTCTGATAGTGATGAAGGATAATAAAACACCTTTGGTTTTATTTTTTGTTCTTCTGTTTAATGTATGTATTGTAATTAAATAAAAAAAACAGTGTTTCCGTAATATATTACATATTTTAACCTGTCAATGCATTTTATTTTTATTTCTGTGTACACCTAAAAATATTGAAAAAAATCACAGCTGTTAAATGGCAAAATTATGAATTTTCTGCAAGCTTTTCGATTTACACGGTTTTGACTTGAAATTTTTTAATTTTCGATCTACACGTTTTTCTCAGGAACGTATCTACCGTGTAAATCGGGGGATAGGTGTACTTACAACTTGGCAGTCCATCCCGGAAACTTTTTCTTGTCTTAAAAAATAGCAATGGGCATATTAACAATTTTTTCGTTGACGTATTCCTGTGAATCATTATTTTCTTCGATGAACTTTATTAAATCAGACATAAGAAGTAGCCTTACAGACGAAAGTACTACTGCTTGTATTTTATTAAAAGCTACCAGCTATGAACCCGATATAAAATACTTGGCATCTAGCATCCAACAACAAAAATCTCACTAATAAGTTTTGAGGTTCACAATTTTTTCAAGTCTATTTTTTTTTTTTTTTTTCTTAGTTCGCCATTATTAAGTACTTAATTATTTTCCTCAACGTATTAATTTTTGGTTTTATTAAAAATCTGAAGTTATACAAACGTTTGATGCATGTTTATTTCCATGGCATGTGGCACAAGACATATTATTTTATTGAAAAAAAAAAAAATTGTCACTCAGTCTCAAAAAGGTTCGCCACCCCTGCCCTAGTGTATATATATATATATATATTTAGTATATATTTATATAATAATATTTATTTAAATAACTTCTTCTTAGTTGTATCAATCCGGTGGATTGGTATTCGGCAATAAACTATTACATCTCGTTCTCCACTCTTCACGATCTTCTGCAACCCTCTTCAGCTTAGAATAAGAGCTGCAACTCATGTCCTCGAACACTTGCTGCAAATACTCCCGTCTAGAATTAAAAGAAAACATATGAAATGTAATCCATACATGATATTGCACCAACCACTTTTCGGGCGGTAATGGAAAATTTTCCAGATTACAAGAGTGCAAAAATTAACTAGGCTTACATTTACATAATGTAAGCTTCAAAAAATAAAACCCTAATTTGTGTACATTCGAATACAATATACAGTTTTAGAATCACAGGCCGTGGGAACTATATGTTCCCAAACAGACCTCTGTGTGCAGAGATGTCTTAATACGAACCACGGACAATGGCAACTGACATAACTGAGTGTCCGCAATTCGTGGTGTATACTTCAGATACGGAAAAAAGTGTTTTTCTATTTAATATTTGAAATTTCTTTCAATATGAAAACTACATACAATATTGAGTTGAACTAAAATCCTTGTCTGAAAGGATTCCTGTCACTGGGCGCTTGCTGTTGTTGTGGTGCTGCTCGGAATGGGTTGCTATCTCCTCCAGATTTTTCTCCACCTGGCTGCTGAGGAAGCTGTCGCTGAGACTGCGGAGAAGCAGCCGGTCTTGGAGGAGCCTGCTGCTGCTGCTCTTGATAACCAGGTCTCTGGTAACCACCTTGCTCCGTATATCCAGGCTGATACCCCTGTTGAGACTGATAGCCTTGAGAAGACCCTTGATACTGCTGCTGATTCTAATACCCTTGTTGTTGTTGTTAAGATTGATCTGATTGATTGTATCCAGAATAATTATTCTGGTATGCATTGGGCTCTGAAGGATCAACGCTCGTTTCTTGTATTCCACTTTCTTGGATGTGTGAATATTCCAAATGATTCTTGAAATCATTCATTACAGGCTTTTGATCTTGCATGCTGTACGTTTGATATTCCTTATCTGGAGGATCACCCATTAGAATGTTAGCTTCGTTTTCGAATGGCTTGAAGTCATAGATGTGCTTCAAATATATCAGCACTGGAGCATATAACAAATTGCTAAATGCAATACCGAAATTGAGTGCAGTAAATCCAATTGTTTCTACAACATTTCCGGCTATGATTGGACCAATGGCGTAAGCGAATGAATACGAAATATCTGCAATGGCGTAAATGCTGCCATACACAGAAACGTATCTCACATCTACGAGATATCCTAGAGTTGGAAGCAATGCCGTGTCAATGAGAGCAATTCCAAAGCATATTCCGCAAATAGGAATCATCAATCCTTTGTAAGACGTTGCGAATGGAATAAAGAAACAGCAAACACCTTCAAGAGCTAATCCTAAGGCTGCCATAAACCACTGATGCTGTGGATATTTCTTAGGCATTTTTACTGTTATTATGACTCCAAAAACGTGAGGGAAGAAAGCTGGCAGCCAAATCATGCAAATCTTCCAATTATCTGTAGTCAAATTATCTTCCATCCACAATGATATTGTAGGTTCTAAAAAGGCCAGAGCAACGTTCGACATCATCAAAGCACCTGCGCACACTGCGATGTAAGGATCCATCAAGAGCTTCCAAATTGGAATAGTAGGCGGTCGCTCGATGGATGCATCTATTATTTGTTGTTTTAAAGGCTTCATTACCAGCAACAACATAAATCCATCTAGAAGGGATACAGCAGCTAAGATCAAAAATGGTACTTCTTTTCCAGCAAATTGATAAAGCGCTCCGCCAAACGGTGGCGCTACGAGACATCCAAAACTGATGAAAGCCAGTGCAATACCCAGTGCTTTTGATCGTTCGTTTTCTTCTGTGAATCTATCAGCAATCATAGCCAAGCCAGATATGTCAGCAAACGCAGATCCGACTCCTTGCAGACTCCTCGCAAAGAACAGCATGCTGTAGCTTCTTCCACAAGCAAAAACCGCTGTTGACAGAAACATAATGATAAGTCCTATCAAAAAGGGGAGTTATTACGTCGCGTGACGGCAGGATGAGGAGCAGGTTAGCAAAGTAATACTTTCTTTTAGAAGCACATTGATTATATTTATATAAACTGTACAAGTTTCCGGCCATGCGGTATGATAAATATCCCGATGGCCGTATGCTACCTTCTCGGCCGTCAACACATAACTGACGCGTCCGGCCCGTGGTCGGTCACCAGCGCCGTCGGTGGCAAAAACGATATCTAGTCCCAATATGGCTGACACATAAATGTGTGGCAAGCGACAAAAATGCGAGACGAAAGATTGTTTATATGTCAATAAATGTAATTATATGATTGAATTTATTCCAATTTTTTCTTTTTAAAATCATCTCTTGCTTCTCTTAAAGATAGCATTAATTGTTTTTGGTATTTTTTATTGAGAGGAACATCCAAATCTGAAAAATACTAAAATATTAATTATTAGGTAGGTATATAACTAGTTACTATGGAAGTTATTACAGAAGGGGCAAAACCAACTGTTGATGCTCTTTTTTATGCTTATTTAAAAATAATTGTTTTGGGTTGGGTTAGGTTTAGTTAGGTTATTAGGTAAGGTTAGGTTAGGTTAGGTTTTTTTGTGTAAGGTTACGTTAAATTAGGTTACGTGAGGTTAGGTTGACCATTGTGATGTTTGATACACTTAAATCAATGCTAGGAGTATCCCTAAAAGATGCAAAAGAATTTGTATACCTTGGAAGTACGATCACCTGGGATGGCAGAACAAAAAGTGAAGTCAACAGTCGAATACATCAAGCAAGGCTAGCTTTCAATAAAAAAGCCAAAATTCTTGAGTCAAAGAAAATTTCTTTAGGGCTCCGCAAGCAACTTGCCAAAACACTTGTTTGGAGCATCTAAATGTACGGCTGTGAGACACGGTGCTTATCTGAAAGTGATAAAAAAAGACTAGAGGCCTTTGAGATGTGGTCGTACAGAAGAATTCTCGGAATTTCCTGGAGACCACGTCACGAACAATGAGGTTCTCAGAATAATCAAGGAAGATAGGCAACTAATAAGAACCATCTCAGAGAGGCGAGCCCGATGGATTGGTCACATCATGCGCCACGATGGTCTTCTTCATGATATTGTGGAGGGGATGGTTGAGGGTAGAAAATTTAGAGGGCGCCCTAGATGGGAGTATTTGCAGCAAGTATTCGAGGACATGAATTGTAGTGCTTATGCTGAGCTGATAAGGGTTGCGGAGGACCGAGAGGAATGGAGATCGAGATGCAAGATTCTGTTGCTGTAAACCAATCCACCGGATTGATACTACGAAGAAGAAGATACACTTAATTATTACAAATCATTCTAATGAAATGTCCAAACATAATGTAGAAGTAGGTGGGTTTAAAATAACTTAAAAAGATATACCATTTTATGATACATTGTGATATCTGCTTGATATAACTCTTTTAGGCAGTAAAGCCTCGAAAAACGATCTTTTGTCTCTTATATTTGTTCGCTCGCCTAACATGCACATATAATAATGTTAGTTTTAATTATAGAATAATACACGGCATTTGCATACGCCATTTTATTTATTATGATAGTTGCTCCATTTCATGTTGGTGCAACTGTGATCTTTAATTTGCTTTTTTGCCGCGATTTTCTAGTAACCCACACCTTAAAACGTTAGTACAGTCAACTCTTCTATAACAATTACATAAGATCAAAAAATTAACACGAAGCTCTTGAAGCCTGGACCGTTTAGTTCTAAGAGGCAGTTCAACCCAAAAAAAACAACAAAGAAGTGGGACTGTTATATGAAAAGTTGCCGCAAACGCTATATAAAGATTCTGCATTTCAAATAAAAAAAGAGTGCATTATAGAAGGGTTAACTATTGTATTACTTTTACATATACTATACATAAAAATCCTTAAACGAGTCAAATCATTCAGAAAAAATATCGGCGGGAGCGGAATGCGAACCGCGGACCTTTGGAACCAACCATTTTTGCTCAGGTAATTATACCGCTCGGCCACCGGCCAATTTCTTCCACCTGAGATGACTCGTCTCTGATCTTCTATATAAGTTATCATCGTATGATAGATGTCGCTATAGTATATATTCAAAGTATGTATATTTTTATTTTTTATTATTCCATCAGAATGCATTTATTCACAAGCTTAATATTATTATTTCCGGCAGTCTATTTATTTTAGTAAGTACCACTCGGGTCTCGAACCGAAACTATAGATCAAATGGATGAGAATAACTTCTTGTAAGTACGACGCGCACATTGCAATTAATTATTTACCTGTGTTACTGATGAATAATTTTTCCTTCTGGATATTGTCTCAAGGTGATATTATCATATGGATATTTTTAATTATTTATTAGAATATTATTTTATTATTTCAATTTTCTAATATACTTTTATAGATCATTGACTATTTTAAAATATTATAAGCAATTAAATATACATATACTATACATAAAAATCCTTAAAAAAAAAAAAAAGTAGATTAGAATATTGAAATAATAAAATAATATTCTAATAAATAATTAAAAATATCCTTATTGTATTACTTATTTATAAAAGGGAAAAGAAGTATCATGTTTCTCTTATGAGCCCAAGCATAGCTTTATTGTAGTAGTACTTCACAGGCCAGTGATCCTCAGATGGAATGTCAGACAGGGTCTCTGGCATGTGACAGGGAAGCACAATCTTGGAAGGCCACCTCGGGTAGGTGTCCATCTTGTGCCAGACTATGTCGCCATATGTAACGATGCGTTGGGAGCAACACTGCGGGCAAGCTGGATCTATTTCTTCAATTTCTTTCGATGATAGCTTCATGGTTTTTTAAATAAAATTATAAAAATCAGTTGCTTATATTGTATCAACAATGTCTTACAACTAAGGCGATTAACCAATGCATCCTCCCTATATTGACTTGATATGGCGCAGAGACGTGGAATCTAACAGCAGGTCTTACACATAAAATGAAGGTCACCCAACGTTCCATGAGAGGAGTGTCTCTAAAAGATAAAATCCGAAACAATGATATCCGAAGAAGAACTTAAGTAGTGGAGACCACACACTCAAGTGAAAATGTGACAAATATATTGAAGAGAGAACGGTAAAGTAAAATGTTGTAGTGGTGTCCAAGAACTGGCAAACGGACCAAGATAGACTAATGACATCAGAAGAATAGCGGGAGTAGCCTAGATGCGGAGGATCGAGAAGGATGAAGACTCATGCAGGAGGTTTACAGTTAATAGTGTATGGATAAAGGCTGATGATGATGATGAGTTGTTTATATATATAATGTTTGACTTTGTGAGAAATGAAAGTTGAGAGAGCGGACAAGGCAGCCTTCCATACTACAGTTGGTCAAGGGCGATGGTATTTGTGACATATAATGCCACAGGAAAGCATAAACTATAGCTGCCTTTCTTTTAAGCCCCTTAGCTTGCCTAGCTAGTCTACTTGCCAGCGGATATAGCTCAATGGTCAAAGCGTTTACTTTGCAAGCCAAAGGTCGTGGGTTCGATCCCCTAAGGAGATTAAAAACAAAATTAATCGACTTCTGAGCTCTAAAATACCCACGGTTGGTGTGAATTTGATCCCTCACCAGTAAAATGCCAGTCATAGCCTATTCATTAAAATTGGTGGTAGACGAAAGTCATCCCGTGAAGACCACCCATAGTAAATTCCTTTAATAATAAAGGATGATATGTGAATCTCGGTCTATGACGTAGGCGGATCAACACTCCACATGCAGCGCTTAGCTATATGCAGCATGGTAAGCGCCATAGAATTCCACAGTTGAGACTTCAGAATAACTATCACCAACTGTCGGCATTCTCCTGTATGTACTTACATAAAAAAGAACTGTAAAATTCTAAAAATTCAGTCTTGTAGCTGTCTTACGAGTTGTTTCATCAATTTGCATCCATTCTTGATCAGCTTTAACTGGCTTTCCATAACGCGGTGCATATACAACATAAAAAAAAACCTGGTGCCGTCCTGGAAGGCCGTCGAGAAATACAGTCAATTCCGCTTAATCGGGACACCGGTAAATTGGGACAGCCGCTTATTTGGGACAAATCTCAAAGAACAGAAACCAAACCAAGAAACCAATAGTAAATTTATATTTGTAATTGGGACAACATTCCGCTTTATTGGGACAGTAAATTTAAGTTCCTATTATTAAGTATGAAGTTTTTTCATGAATAGATAACAATTTACCATGTTACGATGATAATGAAGACTGAGGATTCAATTGTAAAAGGTATTAAATTAAAATATGAAAAATTAGACGAAGATGACGATGATGATGATGAGTCACCTGTGCCTGTGACTAACCAGGAGGCAAAGAAATGTATGGCCGTGTTACAGCGCTATTTTATGCAGGAAGGAAATGAAGGGAGCCCTACATCCGCACTGAATATCTGTGATGATTTGTAGAAGTGAAATGTTACAAAAACAAAAGACATTTGCATTTAAATAAATTACCTACCAATTTATTATTTTAATTAGGATTTTTTTCTTAAATTTTATATTACATATTTGTAATTTATATTACCTATACGTAATTTACAGTTTTCAAGAGTTTATAAAATATATTTATTGAAATAAAATATGCATTGCTTAATTTTATGTGTGTATTACTGGTTAATGGCCTTGTTTGCCAAAACCAAATAAATGAATTTAAAAATATATTAAATTCGCTTAATTGGGACAGCCGCTTAATTGGGACAAAATGCCCAAGTCCCGATGTGTCCCAATTAAGCGGAATCGACTGTATATATAAAATGTACTTACTAGTAACTAGTAGAGGCGAGAGGCAAAATTGACATGAAATGACTTCGAGGATTATGGCGACTGTAAGAGCTATATGCAGATATACCCACCAGGACAGCACTGTCTGTGGTATGACGCGCAGCATTGTTCACATGATACAATAGAATCTTTTTTTCCGCACACATAACACCAGTTAAATGTTAAGTAATGATCTTGCAGTCACCACTCGCATTGGCGCACAGTGCTAAAGTTAATTTATCTTTCATGGGTTTATGGCCTGGCATTGTCTTCTCCTCTGTCGTTATGTAAGTCCAATTCGGTATTCTTTTCCAGAAGAGCCTGTCGCGTCAGAGTTGAAGACATGCTAGGGAATAAATCCTTTGGCTTTCATCAGTTCGGAAAACTTTCCACTAACCTTTTTCAGATCTATGGTTATAAAAATTAATGAAGTACAACTGTAAAAGTACAAAAGTCACAAAACGCGAGCACAACTTATCAAAGATGCTTTGACAGCGAGAGCGCAGAGTGGCCGGGGGATTTACGCGGGAAATGTGACGCGCGGTTCGTGGGCAACCGAACGACCCGCTAAGTCAATTGTTCGTATCTCAAATTTTGCTCGTATTTCAATGCAAAAAATCGCTCGCTCGGCCGCTTGTATCTCCAAAATCTCGTATGTTAAGGCTCTCGTATGTCAAGTTATTACTGTATTTAACCACATATTAAATTTAAATTGCCGTTTTCACACCTTGCTAATCAATTTTTGACAGTAATAATCGTACCGTAATGCCTTAAGGTCACAGGTTCGATGAAAGGAAAATCCTGATCTATCTCCTTCTCGTGGTTAAGCTAACACCAGCTAACCTCATCAGTCAAGCTGGTTAGCACTCTATTGTCCTGAGGTAGTAATGCTCTCTAAGGCGGATGAACCTTTATGGTCAACGGCATTAGATGTGGAAATAGAAATACCACATTAAAGCAAATGTTGCATCTCAAGTAAATTTCGAAGAATGATCGAGATGCAGATTATGTTGCATTTTTAAAGTTACCATGTCCGTTTTGTGGTAATATTTATCTCTACACTCGCTTTTTTCTTCATAATTTACATATTACTAATATTCTTATTTATAGTTTGTTTTGCATGTCTCTTAAAACCTGTAAATATTCACTTATAATTGATAAAAAATCTAATATTTCATTTTAGTAGGTATATACAAAAACAATCTAAAATACGATTATCTACACCCCAACACTGGTTTTCGCAACAATATGAGTTGGCCTTCCACATGCGTCAGATATGATATTTAAATATTTACGAATTGCCGTATTTTTGATAATTTGTAAAAATGTGTATATTTTTATATTGTATATTATCAACACGTCGTTTCAAATATTTTCAATTATGATCTCTCACAATTGCTTACGATAAGCATTCAGTTATGTAAATTAACGTTAGTATTTAACATAAACTTATCTAATTATTTTTCGAAAATTGCTTAAAAAAATATTGTGAACGTCAGATATATGTATGCGTAAGTTGCTAGGGTGTGGACTCTCGTACAATTACGAATGTAAGCTGTGGCGGGCATAATAGTTTAATTTTATCATTACATGGTTATT